>PVJA010055221.1:0-11249 GCA_004027025.1 Myocastor coypus | reverse complement strand
AACAATCTCCTAGATGAGAAAACTGAGGTTCGACAATGTGTCTTATGTGGCTCTCTTGCTAGCTGGCCTGAGCACAGCCCCAATTCTATGTGAGAACTCCACATAACACCATTTTCAATGGGCTTGCGGGTAGCAGGGTTTAGGGCTTCCAACAGTTTCTCCTTTAAGGTGTATGTAACTCTGGTTCTCATCCTCCAGGGGCCCTTCCTCCCATAACTCAGCCACAATAAAAAGTATCAGAAAATTGAGTACATAGTGGCATGTATACACATACTGTTCTCATTATTCCCTAAACAACATAACAGAACCATTTACACAGCAGTTACTTAAAGCACCTATGAACAGTTTTGTTTTGGTTTTTTTTTTTGTCTTCTTGAGACAGGGTCTCGTTATGCAGTTGAGGCTGGCCTTGAGCTCACTTTTGTAGCTCAGGCTGGTCTCGAACTCACACCGATCCTCCTGCCTCACCCTCCTGAGTGCTGGGATTACAGGCGTGCACCACCACGCCTGGCTACCTATGAACAGTTTTAATACAGGAGGATGTGCATAGGTTGTGCATAAACATGTCACCATTTTACATAAGGGACTTAAAAAACACCTGCATTTTTGGTATGCTCATGGGTCCTAGAAAGGATTCCCACATGGACATCCTTAAAACTCATTGACCTCTTCCACATACTCTCTTGCTTTGTTTTTCTGGCAGTACTGAGGATAGAACTCAGGGTCTTATTCATGCAAGGCAAGCACTCTACCACTGACCTACATTCCCCAGCCCCATGTTCCTTTGGAGTAAATAGTATTATTAGGGCTGAGTTTCACCTATGGAAAGTCACACAACAAGTAAATATTTAAGCCAGGGTATTGCACTGAAAGGGCCGAAAACCATAGTCCAGGGTTGTGGCCAGAGGGTCTAATTATGAGAGAGCCAAAAAGTTGTGGTACAGGACAGAGACAAGTAATGTGGGGCTGAAGTTGGAGGTAGAGATGGGGTATGAGGGAGGGCTCACCTGGATCTCTTCCAGAAAGAGGTTTGTCTCCACAAAGCGGTTGTTCATGAAGCTGCCAGGTGCCTGGCAGTTCTGCAGAAAGCGAGCCGGGTTGGGACGCACCTTGGGATTGGCTCCCACCAGCTCGCAATAATGGGGAACCAATGATTTGGGGATCTGTGGAAGAAGGCTCATTGTCAGGGGTAGTGGGTTGCTGGCAAGAGGCAGAGGGGCTGGGGCAAGGGAGGTGGCTAGGGGTTGGACACTCACCTTCCCAGTGTTGCGCAGGGCAGCTGCCCGAGGTAGAGGCCCATTGAAGACTTCCCAGATGAGGCAGCCCAGGCGCCACATGTCTGCTGACCTGTGGCAGTGACCCAGAGCCACTCAGGGCCCCATCATCCCCCAGTGTAGGCCTCTAACCCTCCTTGGGCACCAGCCCTGGCCATGTCCCTCAGTTGATCCATCAGCCCCAAGCAGAAATGGGTTTCAGTACATCAAACTTTAACAGATAAAGTGTCTGAGACTCAGAGAAGCATGGCTATCTGCTCCAGGTCACATAGCTTTCCAATTCTGAACCATCCAATGCCTAAGTCTGCATCTGTCCTGCCCAGCCTACCACATCGAGGACCATGGAAGCAGAGGGGTGGGCCCCATTCTTGGGACTCTGATTCCCTCCCCAACTAGGCATCAAGGACAAGGGAGTAACTACTAGTCTAAGGGGTCCCAAGGATCCAGGGGCCTCCAGAAAAGAGGAGATTGAGGCATGCTGCCCACAGTCACCCACCACTTCTCTCTGAGTACTCTGGCACTGCTGTCAGCCAACTCCGGGGGGTCATACTGCTCAAGCTCAGGGATCCCCTTCCTGGGGGGTCCCCCATCATTGCCCTGGGCTGAGTACATGTAGTCCAAGCCCCCAAGTTTCCACTCGCCAGCTCGGTCCACAAACACAGCAGCCATGCAGACATTGTTGTGAATGAGGCCACAGTCATTGACCAGGAAGCTCAGTGCTTTGACTACTTGGTGGAGCCCCCAGGACAGTTCCTGTTCCTTCAAGCCACCAGCTTCTGCTCGAGCCTTGAGGTACATTCCCAGTGGGGTCACGGCCTCTGTCACTATGTGGAGGCACTTTTCTGTCTGCGAAAGAGATAGCAATATCAGGGTAGTCTGGGGGGCTAGTGAGAGATGTGATGAAGAAAGAGGCAATGGAGAAGCAGAAACCGTATCTAGGAATGCTGAAGCTCAACGGGTGGAGACCAAGGGACAGGCAGAGAGAAAACAGGAATAGAAGGCCAGGGGCAGAGATGGGCAGACAGGCCAGCAGGTACCTCCAGCCCATCGATGTAGGCCAGGATGTTGGGATGCCGGAGAGTTTTAAGGCGCTTGAAGGCAGCTTTGGCCACTTGGGTCTGTTCCTCAGTGCCAGGCTTCACATCGTACACGAAGATGGACACAGGGCTGCCCGTGGCCTGGAGGAGGACAGCACGGCCTAAAGTGCTGGGGCCAGGCTGCCCAGTGCGCCGGGCCTGGTCTCACCGGCTTGAGGTGGTCCGCACAGTAGGAGGAAGGGACTGGCCGGGTCTCTGGGCCAGCCCTTAGTGACTCGGCCAGACCCACGTGACCACCGCCCGTCGGCCAGTCTGTCCCTCAGTCCTTCCGCCCGCCACGTCGGCACCGCCGGGTCCCCTCCGCGACCCCCAACCGGAGCCTGCTCCGCCACGTCAGGCCAAGACCTAGGCGGCGCGGCCGGATGCGCGGACTAGGCAAGGCCGCGGTCGGCTGCGGCCTGTGAAGCAGGGCTGCACTCACCTTCTTGCGGCCGCGGTGCAGGACCCAGGGCCCGGGCGGGCTGCCTTCGGGAGGCTCCTGACTGAGCTCGAATGGGAAGTCGCGGACCGGGTCCCGGGCAAAGAACCACATTATACCCGCCGCAGCTGGAGAAGCTCCGCTCCGGGTCCGCCGGCCGCCCGAGCCCGGGCCGGGGCGGGGCCTATACAGGGGCGGGGACTCGGGGCGGGACTCGGGGCGGAAGTGGACGGGGCCCGACGGGCGGGGCTGAAGCAGGGTAGAGCTCGGGCACCTGGACTTGGCCCCCCATGAGGGCGGGGCTTGGGGCGGGGCCATCGCCAGGGGGCGGAACCGCAAGCTGGTGGTTTCCTGGTCAACCTCGGCTGCCTCAGCGGGTCGGTTCTGGCAGTTCACCCCAATTTTCTCACCCTCTATGTTGCTTTGTATAAAGCAGAGATGGTAATAGAGCCCACCTTCTAGCATTGTGTAAGGATAAGAGCTTGAGAAGGGACAGACTGAGAAACAGGCAAGGAAGAAAGACGGACGTCAGAAAAGGGAGCCGACTGACAAGAAGCGGTGAGGTCATGTGGAGCATGTGGGCTCGAGTCAGACTCTGCTTTATCAGCTATTGAGCAGCTCCAGGGCCGAGCGGGGACACGACTTTGGTCCAATGTGGAGTGATCAAGACAGAGGGACTGGGAAACTATAGAGAGGCTTCTGAGAGGTGACAGCGAGGGAAGGGCAGAGAGTGAGGCCAAGGTCTGGGCCTCAAGGCCGACGTCTGCTCCAGGCTCCAAGTGCTGACCTGGCAACTGCTCAATTTGCCAGCGACACTGGGGGGTTGCGGGGGTGGGGGAGTGCTGGAAAAAACCCTGTGTCTAGGCAGAGTTGGCAGGCTGGGATTCTACCACCGAATCACCAATACTCTAGGCAGGGTTGAGCTGGACTCAGGTAATGATTCCATTGGCCCCATCCTATGATGTGTAGCTGAGATTCTGGAAGGGACTGTGCAGTGTCTGGATAGGATGGCTTTGGGAGACTCCTAGGATGACAGGGATGCTACAGTCAGACAAAGCTGCCTTCAAATCTTGGTTCAGCCTCTCACTGGCTGTGAGAACTCACAGCCCCGCTTTCATTATCTGGAAAACCAAAGATAATAACAGTAAGAGGGACCTTGATTCATGAACTCAATTGTCTCCAGATTCTGGTGGTAAACTGAACTTGAGGAGGACTGAGTCAAATTTCCTGTAAAGTCAACATTGAACCTAACCTTTTTTTTTTTTTTTTTTGGTCTTTTTGAGACAGGGTCTCACTGTGCAGTTCAGGCTGGCCTTGAGCTCAATTTTGTGACCCAGGCTGGTCTTGAAATCCCACTGATCCTCCTGCCTTAGCCTCCCAAGTGCTGGGATTACAGGCATGCGCCACCATGTCCAGGTTGAACCTAACCATTAACTAATCTATTCTTGTCCAACTGAGTTTGCAAACAGAACTGTGAAAAGAATCAAGTTCATGAACCAAAGCACCACTGTGATTGCTATTATAGTACAGTAGATGGATCCAGAACCCTCTATGAGCAATAGTGTATAAACTGGGCTGCATGGTATGGACACCACCACACCAGACAGAATAGCCCTCAATAGCCACTCAGTCTCCCTGTCCTTGTCCCAGGGTTAGGGTTAGTCACATAGAGGCAGGATCAGACAGTTGCAGCTGTGACAGAATAGAGCCCCTCTTGTGTGGCTTCCATAGGTAGAAGACCGACTCGACAACTCTGTACTACGAAATGGGTAATACTGGTGTGAAGGGCCCTGCCACTGGGAGGGCAGACAGGAAGCTCAGATACAAATACAGCGTGAAGAACGTCTGTGACAGCCAGATCCAGCTGAAGCTGTGTGTGACAGTGCTAACCAATCAACAAGGATGTGGGCTGACATTTTGTGGACATAGTTGTCAATGGAGGGAAAAGACCTAAGAACATAGGGTTCATGTGGTAACATTTATTCAGTGGCACATTCCTGTAGCACTTACTAATGCCAGGCCAGTGCCAGCCACAAGGCTTTCCCCTGGAAAAGAAAGAGGAACCTAGGGCAGGACCACTGGATTATGCTGGATCTGGGGACAGCAAGGAGGCAGGAGCTAGTATAGGACAAAGTTAGCAAAAGGAGCTGCCCACAAAGGTCTCTTGGTTCCTGAGCCTCATTTCTGCAAGGGAATGCAGCCCAGGAAAGCTGCCTTTTGGGGGAGGGCAGCATCCCTTTGCCATGTTCTCACCTTGTGCCTGCCTGGTACCATGTGAGCCTCTGCTCTATCACTTGTAAGAAGGGCATAACACCAGCCTTTCACCCCTCCAGCTCTTGGGAGCTGGTGTACCAGGAAGTGACAGAGCCTCAGCCCTGTACTGCTGGTTGCCTCCCAAGCCTCACTAGCAGCTGTGGACATACTGAGACAACAGGTGTGGGACCCTCAGGGACCCTGGGAGGCCAGCTGCTCCAGAGGAGAGGCAGGCAACATCAAAAAGAGGCCTCTCTATGGATTCTGTCCCCCAAGTGCTGGGATTACAGGCATGTACCACCATACCCAGCAGTGATATTGATTTATAAACTAGATATCTTCAGACAGTAGCTTGGGAGGACTGGGGATATACTGTCGCTCAGAAATAAGCACTTGCCTAGTAAGCACAAAGTCCTAAATTCCCTAGTACCCACCAAAAATAAAATAGTGTGAGAGATGAAAATGATTCATAAAAAAATTAAGAAATGATTCAGAAAAGCAGAAAAGGGTCCGGGGAGATAGTTCCATGGCACAAGCACCTGCCTGGCAAGTGCAAAGTCATGAGTTCAAACCCTGGTCCTGCCAAAAAAAAGAAAGAAAAAAAAGGCAAAAAAATGAAATCTTCAAATATTGCACTTCTGGGGCCCGGCGGGATGGCTCAGTGGTCTAAAGTGCCTGCTTAGGAAAGCTTAGGCAGCTTCAGGGACCATGGTTCCATCCCTGGCACCACGTGCTACACCAACCCTGCCCTCAGGGCAGGCTGAGCTAGCCATAAAAATAAATAAACAAAAGTAAAAAAAAAAAGAAAAGAAAGTAAAAAAAATAAACAAAAGTTCTGAAACAAGAAAAATAATTAAATAATTAAATAATTTAAAAACCCAAATATTGCACTTGTGATTATGTCTCTGTGAGGAAAATAAAGCTGTAATCATAACCATATTTACATTAGCACAATATTTTCAACCTTGCAATGTATGAAGCAAGCCATGCTTTTTTTCTCACCAGAACACCAAGGGTTCTTTACTCTCACTATAATTTTTTTTACTATTAGGAGATAATATTACCATATCTTTTTTTTTTTTTGTGTGTGTGTGTGTGTGTGTGTGTGTGTGTGTGTGTGTGTTTGAGACAAGGTCTTCCTATGTAGTGCAGGCTGTTGTGGAACTCACCACAATCCTCCTGTGTCAGCCTCTCAAGGACTGGGATTACAGGTGTGTACTACTATCCCTGGCCCTTTCTTTCTTTCTTTTTGTCTTTTTGAGACAGAGTCTCTCTATGCAGTTCAGGCTGGCCTTGAGCTCACTGTTATAGCCCACTGACTGATCTGTTCTTGTCCAACTGAGTTTACAAACAGAACTGTGGAAAGAATCAAGTTCATGAACCAAAGCACCACTGTGACTGCTATTATAGTCAGTATAGTAGATGGATCCGGAACTCTCTGTGAGCTATAGTCTATAAACTGGGCTGCATGGTGTGGATACCACACCAGACAAAGAATAGCCCTCAATAGCCACTCAGTCTCCCTGTCCTTGTCCCAGGATTAGGATTAGTCACATAGAGACAGGATCAGACAATTGCAAACTTGCACCAATCTTCCTGCTTTGGCACTGGGATTACAGGCATGTGCCACTACTCCTGGCTTCTTTCTCTCTCTCTCTCTCTCTCTCTCTCTCTCTCTCTTTCTCTCTTCTTTCATTCTTTTCCCCCTCTCCTTTCTTGAAAGAAGTTATTTCTCAGTTACTAAACTGATAAATTAAAAAAACATAAATTATAAAATACTTTATTCAAGTATTATTCAAGTAATATTATGCTTTCAAACTACTAGGGTCAGGATACAGAAAGATTTAGGATTTCGGGCACTGTTGATGGAAATTCATCAGCCCCATGGAATTGAAGACAAATTCTCATCTGGGGGTGTAGAGCATTTGCCTAGCATGTGTGAAGCCTGGATTTCTACCCCAGCACCAGAAAAGAAAAAAAAATTCTCAGTATCTGTTAAGCACTTATAAATGCATCCCCTAAAAAAAATAATAATAAATGCATTTCCTTAGGGTTGGGGATACAGCTTAGCAGCACTGTGCCTGCCTGTCAAGCTGAAGGTCCTGAGTTTGATTCCCAGTACCAATGACAACAGCATGCATCTCCTTTGCCCCAGTAATTACACTTCTGTACAAACCTGTGTTTGAATCTACAAAAATATCTACCAACTAAGACCCAAGACGACTGTGCTGCTTACATACCATTGACCTTTGAGACAAACTCCAGTGATCTTTGTCCAGAACACATCTGTAGAGGGCTGGGAAGATGCTAGAAAAGTGGCTTGCTGTGATCCTGTGTAACCACTGGCACCTCGATTCCATGTACTTATTTCCAGGGGAATTTATGTCATCCCTGTGCAGCCACAGGTGAAATAGCTCTGCTACACAGACCAAGAATCTAGCTACTTTTAGAGACCTGTGTTAAGTGTTTATTTAAGACAAAGAATCATGCCTCGGGGTTGTGGTGGTACGTACCTGTATTCCTAGCATTCCAGAAGGCTGACAAATTCTATCTAGCATAGTCTAGGCAATTCAACAACTTAGTGACACCCTGCATCTAAATAAATAAATAAATAAAAAGGCCTGGAGTTCTGATTCAGTACAAAATCATCCCCCAGGAGCCCACACACAGGTGCAGTCCTCCCCTCACACATCATGTCTCCCATTTGTTTTTAATTTTTGCACTATTAGGGACTGAACTCGGACCTTTCCACTGACCTACTCACCCAGTGGTCATTTGTACTTTTCGAGGCAGGGTCTTGATAAGTGCTAAATTGCTCATGTAAGTTGGAAATTGTGATCTTTTTGCCTCAGCCTCCCAGAATACTCAGATTATAGGCATGTGCCACCACATAGTTTCTCATTTGTTCTTGCTTTTTTTTTTTTTTTTTTTTTGTCAGGGTTTCATTATATAGTTCAGGTTAGCTGGGTGTGGTGGTGCACGCCTGTAATCCCAGCACTTGGGAGGCTGAGGCAGGAGGACTGGTGCGAGTTCGAGACCAGCCTGGGCCACAAAAGTGAGCCCAAGGCCAGCATGAACTGCATAGCGAGATCCTGTCTCAAAAAGATAATAAATAGATAAATAAATAAATAAATAAATAAATAAAATGTCTCTACCTTGCTGATTTTCACTTATTGCAGGAGCATCTGGAACATAATTTCCTTGATAAGTGAGGGACTACTATAGTTCTTTTTTCTTTCTTCCAGTTTTTCATGCATATATCTGATAATATTAACTAATTTGAAGGCACTGCAATATAACAAGTTCTGTGAAATTCATATTATTTTGTTTAGTAAAATTCTGTATCAGTGGTCTAAAGCTCCTGCTTGGGAAAGCTTGGACGGCTTCAGGGACCGCGGTTCAATCCCTGGCACCACATGCTGTGCCAGCCCTGCCCTCGGGGTGGGCTGAGCCGGCCATAAAAAAGAGTGAATAAACAAATAAAGGTTCTGAAACAAGAAAAAAATAAATTTAAAAAAATACAATACTGGGCCCGGCGGGATGGCTCAGTGGTCTAAAGCGCCTGCATGGGAAGGCTTGGGCGGCTTCAGGGACCGCGGTTCGATCCCCGGCACCACATGCTGCGCCAGCCCTGCCCTCAGAGCAGGCTGAGCCGGTCATAAAAATAAATAAAATAAACAAAAGTTCTGAAACAAAAATAAAATAAATAAAAAATTTAAAAAAATACAACACAATACAATAAAAATAAATAAAATATAAAGTCAGGCGTGGTGGCGCATACCTGTAATCCCAGCACTTGGGAGGCTGAGGCAGGAGGATCAGTGCAAGTTCAAGACCAACCTGGGCTACAAAAGTAAGCTCAAGACCAGCCTGAACTGCATAGTGAGACCCTGTCTCAAAAAGACAGTAAAATAAAATAATAAAAATATTTTTAGGGGCCCGGCGGGATGGCTCAGTGGTCTAAAGCACCTGCTTGGGAAAGCTTGGGCAGCTTCAGGGACCGCGGTTCGATCCCCGGCACCACATGCTGCGCCAGCCCTGCTCTCGGGGCGGGCTGAGCTGGCCATAAAAATGAGTGAATAAACAAACAAAGGTTCTGAAACAAGAAAAAAAAAATAAATGAAATTTAAAATATATATATATATATATATATTTTTTTTTTTTTTTAAAGTTTGTGTGGTTGGGCCAGGGAGATAACTTGGTAGAATAAGCACTTATCAAGGGCCCGGCGGGATGGCTCAGTGGTCTAAAGCGCCTGCTTGGAAAAGCTTAGGTGGCTGCAGGGACCGTGGTTCAATCCTCGGCACCACATGCTGCGCCAGCCCTGCCCTCAGGGCAGGCTGAGCCGGCCATGGAGATGAATAAACAAACAAACAAAAGTTCTGAAACAAGAAAGAAAATAAATAAAAATTAAAAAAAAAAAAAAAAAAAAAAAAAAAAATAAAAAAAAAAAAAAAAAAAAAGCACTTATCTGGCAAGCACAGGGTCCTGAGTTTAATCCCTGGTAGCGCAAAAAAAAAAAAAAAAGTTTGTATGGTTGTATGGTTGTTAGAGCTTAGATTCTGAGGCCAGAGTACCTTTGCATCCCAGATCTGTTATTTATAAGTAGAATGGACTTTGGCAAATTACTTACTGTCCCTGAGTCTCAGTTTTCTCATCTGTAAAATGGGTAGAGTAATAGTGCCTATCCCATTGATGTGGTAAACTGAATAATCCCCACCAGGGATATTAACTTCCTAATACTTGAAACATGAGGAAATGGCACATTCCATGGTAAGACTCCTTTTTTTGCAATTTATGTATTTGGTACAGGGTCTCACTATGCAGTTCAGACTCACTCATAGTCATTCTCCTTTTTCAGCCTTCCCAGTGCTGGGATTACAGGTGTACACTACCACACCTAGTTTCAGTAGCCAGCTGGGCAGACCCTAGCTGTGTGGGGCCAGCACAGCCTGTGGTGCCAGGGACTGAATCCTGGTCCTTGAGTTTACCAAAGAGGCACTTAGACCACTGAGCTATATCCCAGCTCTCAGACATTTTTGGATAGGTGATTTAAATTTTTTTGTGTGTGATTTAAAATTTTGAAAGATAATTTACTCTGGGTTATTTGACTAGAACTGACATAGTCACTGTGTCATCATAAAGGAGAAGCAGATGATCACAGGAGGGAATAGATGTGACCATGGGAGAAAAGGGTAGAGTGCTGTGAGGAAGGAGTGGTAAGGCCAGAAGGCCGAGTCCTTGGGACATGGGCACGTGCATGGGCCCTGGAGGCCTGCAGACTCCTCCATTCACACCTCTGCCCTTGGGAGCCTAACATAATAAATCTGTGCTGTCCTATGTCACTAACCTCATGGTAATTTCTGCAGCAGCCATAACAGACTAATAGGAGCATACATGTTGTGTCTATGAGTTAACATATGTAACTGCTTCCATAATTGCTGGCATTTTTGTTTGTAATAATGAAATATTGGTATAATCAAATGTCCATCAGGAGTGGAGTGGTTCAAATCTGCTCCCAGGAATCACAAGATGTTTGTGAGCTTGTGATACAGACATGCACAGAGCACTGGAAGGCCAGCGGCTGGCACTGGCAGCGGTGATGGTGATCCTGGCGGTGGCGCTGCTGCTTTCAAGTCTGCCAAGTCCTCCCCACCTGTCAAGCAGGGAGCTAGGCCCACTCCCTGCATCTCTGCTCTGATCCTCACAACAGGATGGGGTAGGAACCTGCATCAGTCTAGGTTAAAGTAGGTGAGAGGAACCACCAAGCAATTTGAATAGGAAAAGTATGATATAGAGACTGTAAGCTGTAACAGGAGACTGTAGTAACAAGGGAACCCTAAAGAGTACCAGAAGAGCGGTCATAGTGCTGCAGCCTACAATCCCAACAACACTCAGGAAGCTGAAGCAGCAGGACTGAATGGAGTTCAAGGCCCACCTGGGCTATATAATGAGACTCTGTCTCCAAACAAAAATAAACCAGAAAAACAGATTGAAAGAGCAGCTGGGCATGGTGGCACATGTAATCCCAGTACCTCAGAGGCTGAGGCAGGAGGATCAGTGCAAGTTCAAGACCAGCCTGGACTACAAAAGTGAACTCAAGGCCAGCCTGAACTACATAGTGAGACCCCCGTCTCAAAAAGACACACACACAAAAAAAAAAAAAAAAAAAAAAAAAAAAAAAAAAAAAAAAAAAAAAAAAAGAAG
>PVJA010055220.1:0-11230 GCA_004027025.1 Myocastor coypus | reverse complement strand
AAAAAAAAAAAGAGAGAAAAAGAAGGGCTACAAAGTTAGCCAATATTTTGGCCCTAGCACTTCAAGGTTAGTGAGGACTCAGGACATAAGAGAACTTGTCCTATAACTCAGTGGTGTCCTAAATCTTCTGTTCAAGGAGATTATGTGGCCAGAGAGGAAAGGGATTGATGATGTAAAGTATGCCTAAAGAGAGTCACCTAGAGAGAAAACATTCTCTTGGGCTTTCACAAAAAGCAAACTGGTCAAACAATGGCCGTGACTCATTCAGATGGCTGACACTGACAAAAGTTCTACAACACGCTGTACATGGTTTCAAGGTAAATCCTGAAAGAATCTGACTGACCTTGTCAAATATGAAAATTACATGTTTTGTTATATAGGTCTTGCTTTCACTTGGACTTAACCACCCAACAGAATAGTTTAACCACGAGGCATAAAAAGTAAAGCCAGATTAGTATGCTGAGCTGTAAAAGGTTCAACTCAACAGCTTCTGACATTGCCAAGTTCTACAGATAACCCACTACTATTATAGAATATTGTTCTATATATACAACTACTTTCTCTTAGTTCAATGAGAAGAAATATTTGTAGCAATGTGTTTAGAAAATTTATCATGTCTGCATCTTGTACTCTGAACAACCACTATGAAAACAATATGCATTGTATCAAATATAGTGGTTGTCCTACTGTGATTTGAAGCTATCTCAATGTTATTTCTTATTAAAATTAATAAAAATAAAACATTTTTTTAAAAAAAGAGAAGATTTGGATGAATACAGAAAAGGTACAGGGATGGAACAAGAGACAGAAGTTGAATCTGTCTAAGAAGGTACCAGGAAAAAAAGAGGTCCAAAGAGCATGGAAACTAATGAACTCAAAAACAATGAAGAGTAAAGGATATAAAATTTTATCTGGTTCATATTTAATTTATTGGACATACATTTTAAGTATATTATTATGAAGATACATAAACATTTATGCAACCATATCTGTCACTATGTATTTATGTAACAAGTGGGGGGGAATTCAGAAATAATCATTGGGAAGTCACCTTTTGAAATACTTTTTTGTTTCCTATCACCCAGTACACTCATGAACATATCTTCTACCAGACCAGCTGAACAAGAGATTTTGAGTATAGAGTTGCTTTCTGGTCAAGGTTTTAATTAAGTTTACCAGACTGGGCAATGGTCCAAGTGGTAACCTAGATGTAAAATTCTTTTGAGCATTTTTTAAAAATTGCATATTTCAGAGAACCTAATAACTCCATTACTTACAAGTATAATTTCTGTTTTCTAATGTGTAAAATTAAAAAGACAAAGATTTCTAATCAAGACAAAGATTTCTTATTTCTTTCCCATTCTGTTCTCCTTATAAGACTTGTTAGCCATTACAAAATAAACATTCCCATGAGCAGAAGAGACAACCCTCCACCTTACCAAGGTTACCTACTTGTTGTGGGACCACATCCAGCTTCCAAGAAAGGTGGCTGAGGGGTTTACACACATTATATTACATTACAACTCTCTCAAATCATCCTATTGATAGATGATTTCAGCAACTGGCTTTCTTGTCCTGATCAGCTAATGCAAAACAAGTCTTTTTTTTTTCCAAATACTGCCTGCTCACAGGAATGTTCCCACAGTCCCCACTCCCATCCCTTCTATTGTCTAATCTTAAAGAAGTATTTTCATTATCATTATTAACTGGTCTGAATAATTAAGTAGGGACAAGCACAACACTGGGAAAACCCTACTATACAGAACATTCTGTTATAAAATTCCATCAACTCTCAAACATGGGTGCTCATACACATGCACTAGCAGAAATTCTGCTTTCACATGCATTACAACCGATCACAAGACGGTTGGGACAATAGCCCAGAAACCTCTCAGAGATGAGGTCCAGCTCCAACTTGAGGCTCTAGATTAACAATGAATTAAGGACCACATAAATGTTTTTGACAGTCTCTGATAGCACACTCACAAGGAAGCATTAATCTGAAATTAAACTGGAAAGATTATTACTAGGCAGGAGATCCTTGCTATAATTTGTACATTAGGATACACTTCCTAATGTAGAAAGGAGAAACTGAGAAAGATAAATGAGGCCCAAGATAAAAGAAAGACAAGAATTAGCAAAAGTCTTAGGCACTGATCCAGGTAACTGCCATTTAATTCTTTCAAAGGTAAATGTATGGTTCATTAGAGTAATTATTATTCAAGTAGTGAAAATGAAAGACAGGCACTGAGAAATAAGTGATAATTACACTGGCAAAAGTCAGAACTACTTTGGTTGTCTGAACTTGAGAAAAAGCCAAGCCTCAAATCCTTCCTGACATAGAGAGGGTCAAACTCATGTGTGTTACTATAATAATGGATACACAGAGCTAAACCCCTTTTACCACAATTGCACCAAATGTACATACTTGGGTAGTGATTCCCAGGGTGGGTTTAGCCCAGGGTGGTGGCTAGAGCCACCACTGTAAGAAATGAGGCTCAGTGGTCAGGCCCTACGATTAGTCTTCAGCCCAACTTCCTACCCACTCTGCAACCAGATACTAAGTCCTCAGCAAACAGTGTGGGGTCCACAACTCACATGCACAAACACCAACGTATCACTGTAAACCAAGTATATATGGATACAGATACTGGGAAAGCTCTACTTGGGCACTAATAAGTGTATCACATATTTCACTTCATGTTCTGGTGCCAGGGTGAAATAGTTGATGAAAATAATTTTAAGGATTTAGAGTTACCCAAAAGGAAGTGTATCCTAAAGGTTAAAATACTCAGAGATAGGAAGACAGAATGGGCCCTAATACTTTTTTAACCAGAGATGCAAAACAATGTCCTTGATAATCAACCAAAACAGAATTTTTCACATTAAAAAGCAGATTAAGTGAGTAAAGACCACAATATTAAGCACGGTGATGGTTTGTGTCTAGTTGTCTCCTGGAAGTCTCATGCAATCACTGGGTAGGCTTTTAAAGTTTGTGATTAATTCATGATCCAATGTTGGGATTATAGATGTGAATGCTACACCAGCTCAGGGGTGAGCAGCATACATATAATCTAAGAAGGGCGAGGCGTGCTAGCTGCTACTCTTCCTTTTGCTCTTTGCTGTTCTCTGCTCTCATGAATGGCTGCCCTCTTTCATGTGCCTGTCCACCTTGGAGCCAGCTGAGAATGGACTGAAACTTCCACTAACTGTGAGCTAAATTAAATAAAACTTTCCTTCCTTAATTTTGGGTGTTGGGTATTTTGACACAGCAATGAGAGAAAAGTACTTGAGACACACGGCAAAAACAAAGAAGATACCCTCATTCCACCATGCTTGCCTTGCCTGTGTATTCCCCAATGCCTTCCCTCTTCCTACCACTAGAACAATCGGGAGAAACCAATATGCCAAACATTTTCCTAGCTCTTCAAAAGATCTTCCCACTTAATCATCATAACCCTGGGAAGTACATATTATTGCCCCATTTTATAGATGAGGAAACCAGAGATCAATCAAATGGAAGGTCAGTGTTCAAACCATTTTTCCCAGACTCCATTTAAAATTGGACTGCTGAATATTTTTGAAGCACACCGACATTCACACAGACAATACCTCTACCCTCACCAACCACTAAAGTCTACACAGCCTTAACACTGTGGGCCAAAGGGCACCTTCCTCACTGAGCCTGCCCTTTCTGTAGCACTCTATTTCACAAACTCTCAAGTGGATCTTGAGCAGTTGGCATATCTGGCAGCTGACAGTGCTTTCCTTGGTCAGCTCCCCAAAAGAATGGGAGGACAGAATACTGGCTTACTCATCTTGTTCTGAGCTTTACTTATTTCACTGTTCCATGTGGCCAGTGGTATGTTTGAGATGAATGAAACATAGGCCAAGTTGTCACAAAGCCTATGACCTACCCTCTCGAACCCAAAACAGATGTCACTGTGCAGCAGTGCAGGAAGCATGACCTCCTAGAAGCATTCTGTTGGCAAGAAATGTCCAGCATATCAATAGAGGTGGCTAGGTTTGAGGGGCCTCTTGGAAATGAGAACACTGAGATGTTCAGGCCCTTCCCAACCTTCCCTTAACCCTGGTCAGCTATGGGGAGGGGGAGACATGGGAACAAAGAGGCCAAACACTACAGGGATACTTGCCTTCAGATGATTACTAAAGTTAAATGCATAAAGCTCCCATTTTATACACATACAGCAGGCATCATCCAGGAATTTTTAAAAATTTATTTATTTGGGGGCCGGGGATGTAGCTCAGTGGCGCAGCGCCTGCCTAGCAAGCGCAAGGCCCAGAGTTCGATTCCCGGTACCAAAAAACAAAATAGTAAAAAGACCAAAAAAAAATCCCTTTGGAAAAAAAAAAAAAAAAATTATTTATTTGGCTGGGCGTGGTAGCGCACACCATGCCTGTAATCCCAGCACTTGGGAGGCTGAGGCAGGAGGATCGGTGTGAGTTCGAGAACAGCCTGGGCTACAAAAGTGAGTTCAAGGCCAGCCTGAACTGCATAGCGAGACCCGGTCTCAAAAAGACCAAAAAAAAAAAAAAAAAAAAAAAAAAAAATTTATTTGGTACAGGGTCTCGCTATGCAGCTTAGACTCATAGTAATCCTCCTTTCTCAGTATCCTCAGCACTCAGATTACAGATGTGCACCACCATTCCAGGTTCTGGGGGCAGCAAAGTGTGTCTGAGGTTCCAGGGCTAGCATGGCATGTGATACCAGGGATCAAACTGGTCTTTACACTTGCCAGGCAGGCGTGTAGACCACTGAGCTATCTCTCCAGTCCCATCCATGCATTTTGCATGGCTCTCACTTCTCACAATCACCTCTGACATGGGTGCCATTATTACTCCCATTTTAAAGTTGGGGCAACTGAAGCTCAAAGAGGTAATATTGCTTGGGTTCACACAGCAAATAAGGAGCAGAATTCAAAGCTACGCTGCTTCTCAAGTCCTTGCCACCATGCTGGAAAGGCCCAGGCACCTAGGAAAGCTGTTTCTGGTCACAGTTCTACAAATCACAGCAATGAGTGCTTGAGATGAATACCTTGGGACTCCCCACCTAAATGCATTGTGTTTTTTAATTACTGTCTTCTTTCTTACTGTTCTCTAGCAAAGCTTAAGAACCAGTGGCAGAGGGAAAAAAAAAAAAAGAAAAGAAATTTAACCAAAGCTTTCACAGAAGAAGCAACAACAAAAAAAAAAAGAAAAACAGGATACAGTACACTGTCCTGGCTGATTATGTGCAAGAAACTGGAGTTTTTTGGGTGTGTAGTGCTTTTATTTATTGCATCACTGAGCTACAAGCCAGCCATCCCTTTTTATATTTTTGATTTTGAGACAGGGATTAAAAATGAAATTAACCATGCAGGACTCAAACTTCATATTGTCCTGCCTCAGCTTCCCTAACTGTTGGGATTACAAGTGTGAGCTACCGTGCCCAGCTTCTTTAAGTCCTTTTCTCAACAAGGTGCACCTTTTGAAATAGTATCTTTAGATATATTCCTTCATCCTGTCTAGAAGGAAGAGGTAAACACGCTCATTCCTCAGGCCTTTGAAACTAAAGGGAAAAAGGATTTATGATGGAACACCATTATCTGCTTCTCAGCTTATACTTAAAAATATGCCTTTAAAAACTAGTAACATTGCCGGGCGTGGTGGCTCACACCTGTAATCCCAGCACTCGGGAGGCTGAGGCAGGAGGATCAGTGCGAGTTCGAGACCAGCCTGGGCTACAAAAGTGAGCTCAAGGCTAGCCTGAACTGCATAGCGAGACCCTGTCTCAAAAAGACAAAAAAAAAAAAAAAAAAAACTAGTAACATTTTTCTTTTTGTTTTTTTGGGACCAGGTCTTGCAATGTATTCTATTACAAGAGGAGCAAAGTTAAATAGCATTTTATTCCACATTAGAAAAAAAGCAAGTGGGTAAGAAACTAGACTAATTCAAAGGACTAAAAGAAAAAAAAAAATCTCTCATTGAATTTTATACTTAACAAACATACCTTTAAAAACTAAAAGTAAAATATTTTCCAGTTACACAAACTCACAAAATACTCTAATATCTCTAGATGTAGCATATAGAAAACAACAAAACCATAGTCCAGAAGGCAAGAGAAGTTGCTGTATGGTCCTGGATAAAGAATTAAGAGCTCTCAAAATGGTAGCTATGCAGAACTATGTAAAATATAATCGTATCAGATGAATCCACTTAAAAGGTCATTGACAATTTCTACAAAACAGTGTCAAACTTTTTTTCTCAAAACAATATCAATCTTATGTCAGGTTATATACATTATTGTGTGTGTGTGTGTGTGTGTGTGTGTAAAAGAACTAATACAAAGTGAATGGAAAATGGAAATATACTTTTCAAAGTTTCTAATACTAGGAGGAAATATACCATGTCTTATAAGTAGATTGTAAGTCAAAGATACAGTATAAATCATAAAATTAAAATTAAACACTCAGAAAATTAAATATTAAAATGAAATATTTGAAAACAATATTTCAAAATTAAAATTAAATCATGAGTCCAAGAAAGAGGTCAGAATGTTGTGTATCATATGTACAAATCTGAGATCAATTCAGAGTACTCACACAGTATTTGAACAAGTTAATACATATACAAAAATATCAACTAAGAGAAAGTTTTCATGATAGTAAAGAATTACAAAGAATAAAACACAACATAAAGACTGGAATGGCAAATATATGACCAGCACTTCTAACAGTTTGGGGATAGGATATCATACAAAGTTCTAGAATGTTGTGGACACAGACAGGGTCCATGATGCTTACTGGTGGCCAGGTGTCACTTGTGGGGCTGAGATACTGCTATTTCCACCCTGTAGACTCAGACAGAATCATGACCCATAGGGTGCGGGAGAAGTCCATTTGTAGAATATGCTGATGGACATATTCTGTTGCTATATACAAAAGAATAGTTGAAAGACTGCTTTTGTATGCCTCTTTTTCTCCTGTGTTGGTTTGCCCTGTTTTATGAGTTCTTTCCATTCTCCTTCATGGAGTTGTAGTCAAATTGATTCCTCTCTAGAATATCTTTTAGTAGTCTATGTACGATTGGCTTTGTCATCATGAAATTCTTTAGCTGTTCTTTGTCACTGAAGTATTTTACTTCTCCATTACACTTAAAAGAGAGTTTTGCAGGCTATATCAGTCTGAGTTGGAATTTGTTTTCTTGCAAAACTTGTAATACTTTTTTCCATGCTCTTCTTGACTTGATGGTTTGTAAAAAGAAATCTGCCAATACTCTGACGGGTTTTCTGTTAAATGTGATCTGTTTCTTTGCTCTAGTAGCTTTTAAGATACTGTTCCTATGCTGAATTTCTAGGATCTTGGCTATTACATATCTGGGTATGGTTTTAATAGGGTTGATATCATTTGGAGTTCTATATGCTTTGGTTACCTGAACATCAGATTGTTTTCCCATATTTGGTAAGTTTTCTGCTATTACTTCTGCCCATATTCTTTTTATATCCTTTGTATTGACTCCTTCTTTCTCGTTGATGCCTATTAGTCTTACATTGTTCATCTTTACATCATCTTGCAGATGTTGAATTATTTTTTTCTTGTATCCTAGTTGTTTTTAAGAGATCTTTTCTTACCTTTTCACTAGCTACAATAGTGTCTTCAAGGTCTGAAAGTCTATTTTCACTTTCATTCAAATAGTTTTAGCAGCTTGTGATTGAGGTGTTAATTTCCTGTATGAATCTGTTTCATCCATTCTATTTCTTTTGTATACTGCTCAAGAATTCCATCATTTTTGTATTCTCTATTTTATCAATGTCTTCTTTAGAAGTACTTAGTACTTCTTTCATTATAGTTATTCCTTTTTTTAATTCAGAAATCATTTCTGATCTGATTTCTTCTGTATCTTTCTGCAGTTGTTTCTTTGCTTCAGATGATATTATTTCACAGGTTTCAGCTGTGTAATTTCCATTTTCTTCTATACTATTGTCTCCTGCATTTATTCTGAGTGGGTTCAGCACCTGAGAGTGCGTTTTGTTCCTACTCTTTGTCATTTTGTATATCACTGTCGTCTGACCTTTGGTGTGGAGCATTGGTAGAGTTATTACCTTAGCACTAGGTCTCGATCTACCAAGTTCAAACTCGTCCAGGTGGGTGTGGCTTGGGTCTGGCTGCTATGCTCCACCTCTTCCTGCTGCAGCCTGTGGAAGTGAACCTGTTGTGCCACTCTGGTAAGATGTACTGTTCTGATCAGCTGGGTGGGTCTTGCCCCAGCCCCTCTGCTGGGAGTTCCGCTGAAGGTTCCACTCCTGGCCTATCTGATGGATGAAGGTCCACTCACATGCCAGGCCTGGGTGCTGGATCAAAAAATGTTTTTGGCAGGCCACAGGCAGTCCCATTCACACTCCAGGCCTGGGCTGTGGCTTAAATGGGGATCAGGCAGGTCCTGGGCAGTCCCACTCACAGGCCAGGCCAATGTTTTCTTTTTATAATGTTACCTTACATACCACTATCAAGACACAATGACTAGTACTCTCGACTTCAAAATAATCAAATAGAAAACACCTTCGCTTTCAGGAAATATAGGATTCTCTCTAGAGAGGACTGATTGGGAACAGAGGCCAGGTGGTTACTTTAAAGGAGTGGCTCTGACTTGTGGTCAGAGGACCTCTGGGGAAAACTTCCAGAGTATACAATTCCTCCTTTCCCAGCCACATAAAGCCCCAGGAGCTCTTTCACACACTTCAGCCAAAACAATATATTGCATAATAGTGCATAAAAAGCTGAGAGGAGACCCAGCTGTTTTCCACCAAGTGAAAGGGTAAAGAAATTTACTAAAACGTAAAAAGATTCTATCCTAGGTATAGTAGCACACATCTGTAATCCCAGCACTTGGGAGACTGAGGAAGGAGGATCAACATGAGGTTGAGTCCTGCATGAGCTACATAGTAAGTTCAAGACTAGACGAAATTAAACAGCAAGACCCTGTCTCACAAAAAGGTAAAAAGATATGTCCAAGGTTTTTATTTGAAAAATACAGGATTTTTCATAAAGCAACATAATTTTTTTAAACACAGAATAAGTTTATTATTTACATTAAAGAAATATTTTTTTAAAATAACAGAAGTGGGTTAAAGTTACAACAAAAAACCATATGAAAATGCGAAGGCGAAGCACTCTGTCTTAATAGAAGTATACCAACTAATAAAAAACATTGCAAATGAACTCTCACAATGAACCCTTAGGGCAGGAAAGCACACAAACCATGTTCTATGTTTTCGGTGAGGTGTTCATTAAGTTTTTTTCGTTCACAGGCTGGAGGTATACACATAAGCAGCACCAGAAGAAAACCACAGTATGAGACAGAGCCTTTTATAAGGATTCATCATAAATAATCATATCAAAGACTTAAGGTCACACATGATTCCTTGCATCTGCTGGAAGCTCTAAAATAGAGAGGATCTTTTCATCATAAATTAGCCAACAAGCAGGATCCTGAACACACCCTGGTGATGGAAGGCGAAGTCTGGGTTTTCTACACCAGGCACTGGAAAACCACTGAAGAATCTGTCTCCAAGCTACTTTTCTAGAATGCCTTCATTATGCTGTCCTGGGGGATTTGGTTCCACTTCTAGGTTCATAAGCCTTAAGCAGGTCATTTACTCTCTTGGGCCTTGGCTTTCTTTTGTACAAAATAAAAAAGCTAACTAAAATAATAAGGCCTCTCTTCTGCAATCACTCCATAAAACCCAACATAAAAGCCTCACTGTACCTAATACAGAGGTTGGTTGAGTGTCAATCTAAACACAGCTATGCCTTTTCTATAGTTCACATGGGCCACAAGCAGCACAAGTTTTGCAGTCATTTTGAGACAGAACAGAGGAAAGTACGGAGAGTCAACACCAGACCTCCAGGATGCTTTAATCTGATTTCAGCTGCTATGGGTAGAATTTATGAAGGCAAATGTTACATGAGTGACCAAAAAGCTGGTAAAGACAGGTATGGTGGTGCATACCTACAATTCCAGCAGGAAGAATACTGTGAGTTTGAGGCCATCTTGAGCTAGACAGTGAGTTCAAAAGCAGCCTGGATGACTTAAGAGTGAACTTGTCTCAAAAAAAAAAAAAAAAGCAGTAACAGGGCAACCCACTAGGATTCCCTTTTGTCACTGTCTCAGATAGCTCTCTCCTCCAACCCCATAAATATATTCTTCTCTTAACCTCTGTTGTTCAAAAAAAAAAAAAAAAAGTAACAGCAAAAGAGAAAACTGGTGTAAAAAGACAGACCCAAGGCCAGAAGTTCTCTGGAGTTGAAGTGAACCCTGCTTCTCCAGGGACAACAAAGATGCTTTGATTTGTTCAAGGAGAAGTAAAAGTGACATCTATACACCACAGTGTCAGAGATTACGAATTGAAAGATGTCCACAAAGTGTACTGAAATAGTACCAGAGCCACCACTTCAGTCACAGCAGATTACTGCTTTAAATCTATAACACTAGCCAACACCATAAGGTGCTATTCACATCCAACTGAAGTATTATGTAATCTGAGTGTTTTTACACTATCATAGGCCTGTGACAAGCTATACTCACCTCATTTTACAAATCTGAGAACTAAGTCACAGATATGCAAAGAAACTTGCCCAAAGTTGGGCATGGTGGAACAGTAAATCAAGCCCAAAGCCCAAAGCAGATAAGAAATGACAAACATCAGAGCAGAAATTAATGCAATAGAGAATAAGAAAACAACAAAGAATCAATGAATTGAAGTTGGTTCTCTGAAAGGGTAAATAAAATCAATAAACCCCTCATCAACCTTATCCAAAAAAGAAAAGAAAAAACTCAAATCCAAGCAATATGGAATGAAACTACAGATCCTATGGAAATTTAAAAGATCAATACTTATTTTACTGGCTATCATAAAGTAATCAACTAATAAGAAATGCTGGAGAGGCTGTGAGGTAAAAGGAACCCTTCTCCACTGCTAGTGGGAATGTAGACTGGTACAAACACTGTGAAAATCACTGTGGAGACACATTAAGAAACTAGGACTAAAAATCCTATTTATTCCAGCTATTCTCCTCCTGGGTATTTTCCCAAAAGAACTGAAAACATCGTATCACAGTCACATATGTGCACCCATGTTTAGAGCACAATTTGTTATAGCCAAATCTTGGAAACAACCAAAATGCCCATCACTTGAGGAGTGGATGATAAAGATGTGGTATTTTTATACAAT
>PVJA010055219.1:0-11256 GCA_004027025.1 Myocastor coypus | reverse complement strand
TCTTCTTCTTCTTCTTCTTCTTCTTCTTCTTCTTCTTCTTCTTCTCCTTCTTCTTCTTCTTTTTGCAGGACCGGGGTTTGAACTCGTGACCTTGCACTTGCCAGGCAGGCACTTGTACCACAGAGCTCTCTCCCCATTCCTAGGACATTTATTTCCCACAAGTAATATTTCTCTCTTTTAATATTTAGAAATATGAAATAACCCTTTAAGATGAAAAATTCCTCACTAAACATATGAAAGGAAAAGTGGCTGAAACATGTAACGTTTACACAATGATTACTCTCATAGAAATCTAAGAACATTTTTTCTATTAAACAAGTCAAATAGCCATGAAGGTCGAATCATTGTGAAATATAATTTCACCAACACATAATAAATGTTGGCTGCTAAAGAAAATTGAAAAAGTAGTATTAATTTGAATTGTTTATAATAATCTTAATAGTCAAAAACAAGTCCCTTATACATATGATCTCATTTGAACCACTGAACAATTTGTATGAGGTTAGAAAGAGGAGAAGAACATTTGAATCGTAGAAGTTGTGAAGACACGTTTTTGCAAAAATAACTGAATCAGGACACGAATCTGCTACATCCAAGTCCAGAACTCTTTCCACTTCCTTACCCTGATATCATGGAATGGAAAATATGCTGACAAATGTATTGGAATATGCTTCACTAGACATAGTTAGAAAGGTGCGTATGTTAGATTTGATGCTATTTCAAATCCTAAACATGTTTTTTGGTCCTACAATAGTAACCTAGTTCATAAAATTGTGTGGATTGGTGTTCATACAACATACACAAGCTAAAATAAATTGTGGCACAACCAGTGGGAAAAAATCTGGTACATATAAATTTTCTATTGTTATATTCAGCCTTTTTTGCTAAAATTTTCCTCCTTTTTTTGTATTATCTTGTTCTAAGGCACGTAGGAACCACATGTTTTCCTTTAACCTCAGAATAAAACCAAATGCTCCCAATTCTACCATGTGGTTTTAATATGAGGGACAACCTTAACACAAAAACGGAAGCAACGGTGCTTTCAGTTTAGCATGGTACTAGCAAATTAGTTTGGGAGGTATCTTTTTTTTTTTTTTTAAAGAATTTTTTATTTTTATTTTTATTTATTTTTTTCTTGTTTCAGAACCTTTATTTGTTTATTCACTCATTTCTATGGCTGGCTCAGCCCGCCCCCAGGGCAGGGCTGGTGCAGCATGTGGTGCCGGGGATCGAACCGCGGTCGCTGAAGCCGCCCAAGCTTTCCCAAGCAGGCGCTTTAGACCGCTGAGCCATCCCACCGGGCCTTGGGAGGTATCTTTATGTGGGGCATTTTAAACAGACATTTGGGGTATTATTGAATTCAGGGCACATGTATGTTACTTCAGTTAAAGTGATACCATTTCTAATCTACAATATTAGGATGCTGCCCAACAGAGGGTTTTCTTGGCCTTTACCTCTTTATAAATACCCAAATATTAATTCTCCATTTGAATTGGAAATATATGTAATGATCAAACTTCAAAAGACATTCAGAAACAAATAACTTTCCCTCCTATTTCTGCACCCTTAGCATCCATTTCTTAAAGAGACCAGTAGCATTTCAAATCTCCAGTATATTGTGCATCTATAATGCACAGACAAGCATAGTATATGTATGTGTGCATATTATTCATACATATGTCTCCAGACATTGGAAGGAAATATAGATAAGCACATTATTTGTACTTTGCAAGGTAATTTTATAATTTATCCTAAAATAAACCCATTCTTCCTTTTAGCCATATGATTTCTTTCTTCTCTGCCTTAGTTGGCTTTCTCCAATGCATGGTTCCTATGGTAGCTATTTTCTATATCTACCCAAAAGAAAATTCTTTGGTGGAACTATCAACTGTCTCGCAACTATGCTCAGTTCTAGGCTATTTGAAATGAATGTTACTGTCACAAATAAAATATGTCTCAAAAGTCACACATTATGTTTATATCCTTTAGAAATATTCACAATTGACAACTCTGACTTGTATTTGATATTTGTAGACACCTGAAAATTTATTTTTCTTTGAGTAATTCTAATGTGCTTGAACTTAGCTTTGTTCTGTTATGATTTTTTTTTTAATATTAGCACTTAAGGGGACACCTGCTTCAAGTCTGTTGAGCAATTAAGGGAGAAGCAGAATTAAGAGGATAGCAATTTCTATGTGGAGAAGGCAATTATCCAATGGATACTTCAGATAATTCCACAATTTATACTGAGGTAATTTATAATAAGTCCAATTGTTTTCTGCCATTCCTAATAAAATTATAATCTCAGCATGATCTTGGCTATCCCCTTTCAGGAATTTGAGGGTTTATACTACTTTCTGCACTGGAGGCTAAGGTGTGAAGTACTCATTCTGTTCCTCTTTCTTAGGGTCCATAGTTCTTTCGGATGCCCACATCCACCATAATGCCCCCAGATATGATCATTCTGTGTCTGTATTATCATTAATTGATAAAAAATATCTTTTCCATATGTCCCTGATGAACAGTGTACTCCAACATGCCCTATCGGTATTAGGATTAACATTTGAACTTAAGATCCTCTTAGCCCCAGAAAGGAGAATTTCCAAAGCTTAAAACATGAAGACCTCTAGTTTCATGGAGGTGGGCCTGGTTCTACTTATACTTTTATGAAAAAATTCTAAGCTTCTAAATAATTGGAAATTTCAGGAAAGTATAATGTCTGCAAATGTATGTTTAATGTATTACCCTTTCAGAGCAATGTCTCTAGATGTAGAAAAATTTACTTTGCATTCCATATATGAAGTAGTGGAGAGAAAAGTATTTATGATATTATTTGTTCCAGATCCTATTCTATTTTTTTTTTTTTTGTCTTTTTGAGACGGGGTCTCACTATGCAGCTGAGGCTGGCCTTGAGCTCATTTTCGTAGCCCAGGCTGGTCTCGAACTCACACCGATCCTCCTGCCTCAGCCTCCTGAGTGCTGGGATTATAGGCGTGCGCCACCACGCCCGGCTCTATTCTAAAAATAATGCTAAGATAAAATATATTTTTATATTGGAATGAAATTCAGCATTAACAATAACATGATATTATTTATAAGAAAAATGTGTGTGTGTATGTGTTACTACAAAGATAAAGAAACTGAGTAAATGTACTTTGTCCAGGTTTTAGTATTTCATGATCATGATATCTTTCTTGCCAAGTAAGTATTTGAATATTTAATTAAAAGTTTAGTGTTTCAAGTGGCATTCTTAAATTCAATAAAACCAAGAAAATAATACCTGACAGGATGATAGAATAACAGGGTGATACATCAAGTAAAATGACACAAATCCCTCAAGTAAAAACGAGGATCCTTTGTTGTTATAGAATTAATATATACTATGCTGGTAGAATCGGGTAATTGTGAATAACTTGTATTTCTATCTGAGCACAAGAGTTTGAAAAGGTATGCTTTGACAAGTTCTCTATAGATCTTTTAAATGTAATTCGATTGGTAACTCTGACTCATGACATTGTCTATACACTTGTGCTTTGGTAAGTCAAAAAGTTCTTTTTTCTGTACTCTCTAAAAAAGACTCTCAATTGTAGAGCCTAAGTCTGAATCATTTCTGATTTCTTTTTCTAGCATGCACCCATTTTTCTTTTTGCATATGTGCTCATTATTATATCTTTCAGATATGCGAAATAGGTATGTCATGTTTTACCAACTTGAAAGTAGGCAGGAAACATCCCTTCCAATAAGAAAAATAATGCACATGCATTTATTTTTCTCTTGTCAATGTTTAGCAGCAAGGAAGAAATATGTTAATATTGAATAACCTTCTTAGGATAACCATACTACTTCAAAAGCTCATAAGTGACTTTTGCTTTTATACTTATGATGAAATTTTGTTTTCTGTCTTCTTATTAACAAGTATTACTGTTAATAGCCACCATTATTAATCATTGTTATTGCCAGTATCACCGTCCTGTTTATTATTATTTTCGCTATTTTTCCTTTGGGCATTTGCAGGAAAAATATCACTATTCCAGTGCAATTGTGTTTCTTAATTGCTGTTCCTTTCTACTTCCTATGTAAATTATCTGACTGATACATTGCTAAATTACTATAAGGGCTGTAGTGTTCTCCAGCCTCCTTGATGTTGCAAGTTCTGCAACATTCTGATTTTCCTTCTTTCCCTTCAGCTTAGCTAAGAGTATACTTGTTTCCTATGTGACTTCCTCTAAACTTCCCACACTCAACTTCTCCAATAACTAACTGAAAGTAGCGATTTTCATGTTTAATCTGTATTTTCCTTTTTTTCTTGGTCCTTATTTCCTCATTCTTGAGAAAAGGATGACACTTTTCTTTATACTTGCAATATTTCATATGTGTGTATAAAATAGAACACTTCCCTGTCCTCTTAAATACAGTTAAGAATGGATAGACAAAACATAAATGTGTGAAAGGAACACAAAAGACTTATATAAAGTTCTATTGGAATGCAACATAGGGACATTATTTTCTTCTAAAATCGTAGGGAATCTCTTATATTTAAAAAACTGAGCTCCACAGAATGAAAAATGTTTTGAGTGGTGTCAGGTAATTGATTTGATATAAATAGCTTACATAAATAAAATTCATGTATTAGAGAATCGAAGGAAAAAGACAAAATTCAATGAATTTCATTATTTTTAGAAATTTAACTGCTGTCCACCCCATTTTTCTTTTGTAAATTATTAAAATACACTATATGTAGTAGACACACCACAAAAATACCATGCTGTGCTAAACCTGACCTCTTCATTCTTTTATCCTTTACTACCACAATAAACATTATTTTCACAGGGTGACAGCTCAGAAAAATGAGGGATAAAACCCTTGTAAGGTGATTCTTGATGGTCACTTAAAGTAGCAATGATGTCATGGGTATTTGCTTATTATGCTTTACAATTTTGTGAACACTTGAATAATTGTTTCTTGAAATAAATTAGTAATAACTATTTCAAATAAAGAGACCTCATAAACTTTAACAATTTTCAATCTCTGAATCTTTTCTATGAAATCTTTCATGAAATGCTGAATAAGAAATTGTCTCTCCATTTCTTAGAATCCAATATTCTTTGATACATGTAGTGGTTTTTCTATGTACTTTTATTTCTGCCGATACATGACTGTTTCTGTTTAATTAATATTGTAAGTATTCATCCAACATGTCTTCGCCACTCAAATTTTTGATGGGAGCACATGATCCTCTTTTGTCTTGCAACTTTCTAAAATACTCGACAGTACTTTGCATATAATCTAGACTCAAAAATTGCAGATTAAATGTGTAAATGAGAAGTCCTATTGAAAGCTGCTTCTAGGTGTGTGTGTCATGGGATTTTATTTCAAGTATTGATTTCCAAAGCAATAAACATAAAATTGTAGCAAATGTCGTGAAATGATGTAAGACTTTTTGGGGAAACTGAACTCAGTTCAGTTGTCTGAGAAGCACTGCAAAACTCATCAAAAGAATTGTTTTATCAAAATCTTAACATACTTTTTTATGAAATGTGCTCATAGATGGGTATATTCAGAGGTGTATCAATTGAATAAATGAACTTAAAGTTTAGTTTTTATACTTACATTTTCCAATAATAAAGTTAATCAAAACTCAAGGAAAGCCAACCAATTAAACTGTTAATAAGTAAAACCAAAACACTGCATAACTTGTTACATATCTAGAATGCTATAGATTTCTCATTTTATAAAACAATACACTCCACAAGGCATTATGTTAAATTTAGTATAAGTTAAAACACAATTGCCTTTTAAAATATATATTTAAAATGAAACCATAAGACAATTGAATTCATTAATATATGATTCTTATAACAGTTTTTCTCATTAAAATAAACTCATACAAATAAATTCAAATGATTAAACAATTTCTATATACACAATTAAATTCATTGTTAATGTTAAACACAATAAATTTTTTCATTTGCTTGTTTTTTAGCAAATAAAGTGACATATTTTACATGTGCACTTTACCATTTTATAATCTTCTTTGCTAATTTCAAGTAAATACTTTCAACTGAATAATAAGAAGTTTTAAATAAGTAGAAGTCAAACATTGTTCATGAACAAATAAAAGCATAACAACTTGTAAAACTTAAAATCTTGAATGGGTCTAAAATAGCATGTTTTATATTGAAATTTAAATTTCACATTCTGTAGCTATTTAAAATGAAAATCCAATGTTTTGCTGAAAATACAGAATCTATCATTAAGTACTGGTAGATATTCACATTAGTGAAGACCATCATTCATTCTAGTATGCACTTCCAGCTGCACTGTCACTTTAAAAACATAGGAGCTGTGGCAATGATCTCTGCCACTATTGTTATTTGTGGAACAGAGTGTGAGCAAGAAAAGTTTTTAAACATGATAAGAGATAGGTAGAATTTAAGATATTTGAATTAGTGCTTCATTCAAACAGCGCCAAAGTAAAATACATATCATACTTGTTGCTTCCATTTTGCAAGAAAAAAAAAAAAAAAAAAAAACTCCAAAAAGTCCGAAAACATATTTTCAGAGTAATCTACTGAAACACTCAGGTTTCTTACAGGCTTTAACATCAGGGTACGTGACATTTACCTTTAAAATTTGGCCTAATTCTTGCATCATATCCTGACGTCCTTCCCATTAATTTGTCCAAGAAATCTGAAGGGGATAAGGTCTGCGAAGGCTGTTTCCCAGACCTGGTGTCATGGTCTTTGCAGAAAGCTTCCCTAAAAAATCATTAGGGAAATAAAATATAATTCCATTCTCAATATCTTAGAAATAATATTCATAGAATATTTAAATTCTGGCTTGGTAAAAACATTTGTTAGTAAGATGAAAAATACTGACTCTTAGATCAACTTCTGAATTCATGCATGATCTAAACTTTAAATGAAATACAGTATAAATCCCATGTCATATCTCTCATGTTCTGAACTTTAAACATGTTTAAAGTTAGACAACACCTGTACATTTCGGTTATAGACTTTAAGAACATATAGTTGAAGCTCCTTATTTTGAGGATTGTCAAGAAAAATGATGAACACATCTTAAACTTCATGTGGTAACAAAATCATTTCCCCAAGACTTTAAAATTTTGTACCAGCATTACTCACTAGCTGTAAGTCCTTAAATTTTTGTAAGAAATACATAACATTGTAGGGTGAGCAAAGTAAACAATATGACTAATTATCATACTGATTATTCTTACCCATTAGGTTCTATTCCATTGATTAGCTATTAGTACCTGTCAGTGTAATATCTAAAAGTGAATCTTCACTTGGAATTTTAACTTAATTTTGAAGTAGGTCAAGAATTATCCTCTCTCCTATTTTCATCATGTCACCAGTTATTTATATACAAGTATTGAAATTGTTGACACTCCCATAAAATATTAATTAAAAAACTGTTCTAAAATATTTTGTCTTTTCTATTACAAAAACCCTAAGAGTTGGCAGGGAAATTTCTCAGATTATCATATCCATTTTAAAAGTAGTAAAACACTTATGAAACACATTTTGATTTATAGAAAAATGCAATGTATAGTCATTGAGCTGATTTCTTCAGTAAAGAATGTTTCACAAGCCTCGTTTCCAATAGCTTAACAAATAGTATTATTAATTCTATCACGAAAAATATAGTCTTTCCAGATTTTCAAAGAAAAGAAATTAAATGTAAGTGCAAAGATGATACAAACATTTGGTAGGAGTTAACAATTGATGCAGTCATCCAGAAATACTCACATTCCCACAAGCAGATTCATCCTATTAGTCAAGTTTGTTTGATTATGATGGTGGTGGTAGTGATGAGGATGAGGATGAGGATGATGAGGATTCAATTAAAACCCAGCCTACAATCTTTCTTAATCATAATAGGAAGTGTGAATCTGAAAGGAACATAGTGAGTTTGCCTGTTATTTGTAATATTATTCCTATTTTTTCATTTCTCTTGAATCTGTGAATAAATACCATAAAATTTGGTGAAAAATTAATGAGAGAATTCCGTACTTTCTAGTAAGAGCATCTCTTCTCTCTAGTCTGTTTTAGTCTCCTTGCCATTACATGAGTATTTCAGTTACTAGTACCTCAAGGTATTAATTGATTTGGCAATTTGTAAATTATGTAGAAATGGAATTGCGCACACAATTATTTCTCACCATTTTAACTCTGTATACTTCTTTGTCATACAGCCATAAATACAAAATATCACATTTAGACGTTGGTAAGTGGCCAATTTTCCAATAGACTAAACATTAGAAATTGATAAAAATACATTTTTGAAGTTCCAAAAACAATCTTGAATTTCAGTTTTCATAATACACTCCTTCTTACTTGATGAAATATAATAGAAGTTCCAAGTTGTCTGAGAATTAGAGTTCTTGTATATTTTGTGTACAATGAGCTTACTCTGGACAAATTAATACCATAGTTTCTATCGTGTAAAAAACATGACATTCAATAATATCTTTAAGTGATCTCTGGGAGAATTTGTGAGTAAAAATATCATCCTTACATAGAAAGATGAAGAGCATGCAACTCATAGACTACCTTAATATCACATTGGCTTTGAAAATATGTGTTAAAATACATAGAGTTCAGATACGCAACATAAAACTTGCCTTTGTAAAAAAAATTATTACCCCCCACTATAATTAAGCTTTTTAAATGAACAAAAAAATTAATGATCCTTTACAAAATTAAAATAATATGACCCAGGGCACAGAAAAGACAGATAATTGCATGACACTCTCACTCTCAACCAGTTTTCATCTAGATAATACCAGCATGCAAAGTCGTTTTACCTACCTGAAGTGATTTGTCTCTAAGAAAAATGCAAGCAAGACTGTCAAAATGTTCACTAGCTGCCGGCTCATTCCTGGTTCTGTGATGCTTGTGGAAAATATCCCGAAATGATTTCAAAAAGAAGCTAGACAAAGTATCTATTTATTGTCCAGACTCAAAATCTGGCAAGAATCTAGTTTCCTTGAAAATCAAAAAGAAATTTGGGGCTGTACAGTTTGCTGAGAAAAAACAAAAAGTGCCAATCCTGGGCATCATGGTCAGGTCAAACCGAGGTTCGGGACCATCAGTTAGCCCAGGAAAGACAAAGCCTCAGAACTGATGAATTCCCAGCTGTTTCTCCTTGATGATTAAAAAAAATGCTGCTACCTTAATCGAATCACCATGCAAAAGGGGCTGGTGACAATGCCATGCTGGAAGTCGGGTTGCTGTGGCTTTTGTTTTATATCCTTCCTGTTTAGAAAAGCCCCCTTTTCTGGAAAATGTTATCTTTTTAAAAGAAGTTGTAAGCGAGGGAAAAGAAAGGACTCTTCGAGCTAGAGTGTTTTGGGGGAAGAGGGGAAATTCGCTGAGATCCTGTGCTGGAATGAGGGCTACAGAAAGAGACGGAGACGTGATTTTACCCAGCCTATAAATTTCAGCACTCGGACAGCTCCTAGCTCTGAAGTGCGCATGTTTCCTTTTTCAGTAGCATGGGGCGGGGGTCGGAGAGAAGCAACCAAGAGGGGACGTGCCTGCCGTTCCAAGGAAAAGAGTGACTCTACTGGTCGCTTGACAAGGGGGTGCGATAATGTGAGGGGGAGAACTGAGGTCGGGGAACACGGAAAGGGTGAGAGCGGCTGGGGTCTGAGCTCCTGGAAATACTAGTCTGCCTATTGCTGGGTGGGATGAGAGTTTGAAGCTGAAAGCACAGGGAATAAGGTTTAGGTGCGGAGATAGAAAATTATGGTAAAAGAAAACAGGCTCCACAGCACTGAAATTGTAACAAGAATGTGGGTAGTTCGCTGCTTGACAGTGGAAGCCAGAGGCAAAAGAGAAGTCTCGTGCTGAAAAGAAAGGGACATTTCCTTGGTGTTGAGAAGCTCATGTAGAGAAAAAGATTCATGAGGATTGATAATGTAATGTACAAATTTTTTTATGCCTTGCTCTCCTCTTAAGTGTTTTAGTCTGATTTTAGCTGCTTGTTTTTAAAGGCTGTCTTTTCCTCGCTAATAAGGAAAGCCCCTTCCTCTGAGCTTCTGTTGCTCAAAATTCTTGGGTATTCTCAAGTCAGAGATGTGCAGAGAAGGGGACAAAAGACAGTGGGCCAGAAGGGGGCAGTAGAAATCTTTTTTTCTGCCCTGGTTAAAGGTTAGAACAGGGCTCCATGTTAGAGATGGAACAACGCAAAGTGACACTAGGAGTGTCATTTCATCTGCCCCTCCAAGATTCTAATCACCACAGAGGGCTGTGAAATGAAATGTAAAACTTTTCTATTGACTAAAGAGACTGAAAATCATAGATGTTTATACATCCAGTACAAAACCACAAAGAGTAACCTTGCTATCTCAAATTAAATTCAGAAGCATTAATGAAAAGAGGAAGGATACATAGCTCACTGCACACACTAACAGCTTTTTGGGAAAAAAGTAAAGTAAAAATTGCAGATCCTACCATGAACTGAGTAACTTACATTTTGTCTGTAAAATAGTTCTCATTCATCACATCGACATTCCACTGGATTTAATTTTAACACAAAATAATGTCATTAGTTTTTTAGTCCATAAATGAATAACTTGTCCTTGGATGAGTTTAAATTTTGCAGTAAAGTAACAAAACGTTCCACAGATTGTGAGGGGGAAAATGGCATTGTTTTAATGCTAACGCAAGTCATCTAAATGTCCTGTTTTTAAACACACAAATTCTAATACTGAATTGGGGTCTGAATCAGGGTCTGAAATTTTTGTAACAAGTTCTTAGCTAAAGTTGATGCTACCTGTCCACAGATCACACTTGGAGTAGTAAGGATTTATATGCCCTTTTACCAGATTTCTATGTCATCAAGACAATGAGAATATTGGTATCACTTTTCATATAATGTAGCAGTGCCTATGCATTCTGCTTATATAAAAATCAATTCTTTGGTTGTACTTCTTAACTCTCAAAGCCCAGGAAAAGTTATTGAATTTAAAAGAAAATCACTGTGTTGTAGTGTGAGACATTCTGAACTGCTACTTCAAATATGTGCACTGTCATATTCATCCACATGGGAACTGTAAACCTGATTTATCTATGCAATCCTGACCCTCCCCACCCCCCAAAAAAGAAAGAAAAAATGAGATTGATTCCTCGAAATATCATTCTTCAGTTCGTGCTACATGGAAAAATAATTTAAGTTTTTTTTTTTTTTTTTTTTTTTTTTTTTTTTTTTTTTTTTTTTTTTTTTTTT
>PVJA010055218.1:0-11344 GCA_004027025.1 Myocastor coypus | reverse complement strand
TGGCCTTTCATGGCTTGATAGCTTTTATCAGGACTGAGTAATATTCCATAATCAAGTTGCTTCCAAATTTTAGCAATTTTTTTAAAGATTTTTTTATTGTACTTATTTATTTATTTATTTATTTCTTGTTTCAGAACCTTTATTTGTTTATTCACTCATTTTTATGGCCGGCTCAGCCCACCACGAGGGCAGGGCTGGCGCAGCATGTGGTGCCGGGGATCAAACCTCGGATCCTGAAGCCGCCCAAGCTTTCCCAAGCAAGCGCTTTAGACCATGGAGCCATTCTGCCAGGCCCCCAATTTTAGCAATTATTAATAAAGTTGCTATAGACTTTTTTTTTTTTTTTTTGCTTTTTTGAGACAGGGTCTCACTGTACAGTTCAGGCTGGCTTGGAGCTCACTTTTGTAGCCCAGGCTGGTCTTGAACTCACAACGATCCTCCTGCCTCAGCCTCCCAAGTGCTGGGATTACAGGCGTGCGCCACCACGCCCGGCTGCTATAGACTTTTTAAAAGAGAAAGAAGTACATGTGTGTTTGCTTCTTTCCCCATGAAACTTATAAAAGTTACATAAGAAACTAATGTAATTTCCCTAGACGTGGTTTGTGGGAACCAAATGGTTAGTACAGTTGTTGAAGTAAGAATTTCACTGCATACCTCTTATATTATTTCATTTTTTTCCCCCAGAACTGGGGATTCAACTCAGGCCCTTGCGCTTGACAAGCAAGTGCTTATTCTACGGAGCTATCTCCCTAGTCCCGTATTTCAATTTTTTTATTACTATTTTTTAATTTTAGGGTGGGGTCTATAAAGTGTTCCAAGTCTCACTACTAGATCGGACTCATAGTGATTCACCTGTGTACAGCCTCCCAAGAGCTGGGATTACAGGCATGCGCCACCACGCCCAGTCTCAATTGCCATCTCAGCATGCCCCAGAGGCAGGGCCAGCAAGGCAGGCCTGAGGATCGAACCCAGCAGCCCGAGCCCGCTTGTAGGCCCTTTAATCCACTCAGCTATTTGGGCCAGCCTTATTATTTCAAATTTTGAACATAAAAATACTACCTAATCCGCGCTGGGTGTGGTGGCGCACGCCTGTAATCCCAGCACTCGGGAGGCTGAGGCAGGAGGATTGGTGCGAGTTCGAGACCAGCCTGGACTACAAAAGTGAGCTCAGGACCAGCGTCAACTGCATAGCAAGACCCTGTCTCAAAAAAGACAAAAAAAAAAATACTACCTAATCAAAGAAAGAGCCCAGGGCTGGGGAGATAGCTCTGTGGCACAAGTGTCTGCCTGGCAAATGCAAGGTTGTGAGTTTGGACCCTCGTCCCGCAAAAAAAATAAATAAAAGAAAGAGCCCAGCATGAGGTGGGGCGGGGCATGGACAGGGACAGGGACAGGGACAGGGACTGGTAAGGAGGCCTGAGGATGTAGTTCAGCAGCCAAGGCTCAGGTGAGAGTTGGGTTTGGTCCCCATCACCACCACAAGTGTACTCTGAGTCATTTTAAGCCAAGGAATATCTTATTCAGCTTGAGCTCTCTTCTAGTAAAATACTGTACACCAGAGAGCTCACACCACAGATACAAATTCTAACGACTCCAGAGGCTGAAAAGTCTAAGATCAACATCCAGGCGTCCCAGATTCACTTCCTGGTGGGGTCTCACTTCCTGGTTTGCAGGGGGCCACCATTTGGCGTCATCCCAGGCAGGATGCTCCAACGCCTCCCTTTCCTGTAGGATACTAATCCCACCACCCGTGCTCTACCCTCACTCTCTCATCTAAGCGCGATTCCCTCCCTAGGCCGAAGCTGCTAATACCCTCACGGTGGAGATCAGAGCATCGGCGTAGAGATAGGTGGGGGGTGTGCATGTGCGTGTGGGTGTGCACACGTACGTGTGCAAGCATTCAATCCATAACAGAATGTCCCAAACGAACCTTCCTTTTACTAAGGTTCTACTAGTGGTCATACGCTGTGGTGGTGTGCGCTACGTGGAGGGACATCATGCATAATGCAGCCATCATTTATTTGAGTGTTTTGTTTTTATATTTAGGACAGGGTCTACAGGGTCTCACTACACAGACTGGACTTGTAGTGATCCTCCTGTTTTCAGCCTCCCAAGCGCTGGGATTACGGGCATGCGTCTAGTCTCAAGCACCATCTCAGGGTGTCTGAGAGGCGGGGTGGGCATGGCATGCCAAGGGATTGAACCTGGTCCCTGCAGCCATCATATATTTGGATGTGTATTAGGTAGCACGACTATGTGCCGGACAGATGGGGCAGAGCGCTGTGAGGATGGGACGGCTTTTGCTAGTTGGCCGAAAGGTGCCCCTAAGGTTGGCGGCAGCTCTGGCTCTGTGATGGTGGCGAGGTCAGTAAGGAATCAGCCCAGGCCAAAGATAACCAGGCTTCTGCAGGGACCTGGAGATGGAGCGAGAGCATTCGCCAAGGAGGGGGGGATGGGAGTTGTGAGCGGCGGCACACGCCTGCAATGCCAGCGCTTGGGAGCCTGAGGCAGGAGGATCCAAGTCTGAGCCCAGCCCTGCCACCTAGCAAGACTCCATCTCAAAATAATGTAGCTCAGTGCAAGGGCTCTGAGTTCAATCCTCAGAGCGGGGAAGGGAATCAAGAGACGGAATCCGGGGGCCTGGCGGGATGGCTCAGTGGTCTAAAGCGCCTGCTTGGGAAAGCTTGGGAGGCTTCAGGGACCCTGGTTCGATCCCCGGCACCACATGCTGCACCAGCCCTGCCCTCAGGGTGGGCTGAGCCGGCCATGAAAATGAGTAAATAAACAAAGGTTCTGAAACAAGAAAAAATAAATAAATAAATAAAAATTAAAAAAAAAAAAAAGAGACGGAATCCGTCAGGCAGGGGTGCAGGCCGGAAGATGTGAGGAGCAGGTGGCCTGAGGTCTCTCCTGGGGCTCTGGCTCAGACAGTACCGGAGTTAAGGTTAATAAAGTAAGAGAACGATGTGAAAATAAATTTTCTTTGTAATAACAAACTATCAAGAACTGTAGGAAAACAAAAACAACAATTACGCAATGTATGGTACCTGTGGTGGCTGCCGGCTGGTGCTCGACTGGTGCTCGACTCGTTACACCAGCTGAAGTGAATCAGTGCGGTGCTGGGCGTGGGAGGCCCGCGGAAGAGGCAGACCAGGCAAAGCTGTGGGGAGGCTGTCAGGGAAGCGGCCGGGAGCGGCTGGGGCTCTCTGGCTGCTCTTCTGGGGGACCTTGGCTGTCCTCGTCGGAGGAAGAGGCAAAGCTCGAGACCTCGTTGTCACTGAGGATGGCTGCGGTTCATTTTGGAGGAGCTCTGCTTCCTACCTGGAGCATGGCTTCCTGGCTCCAGAGCAGGAGACGGTGCCCCGCTCAGTCTCCTGAAGAAGCTTGTCGAGTTGGCTTTCCTGATGGGGACTCAGCTGTCCTCATCTGTCCTCTGCTGCTGAGGACAGCTGTGGTACTTTTCTGAGGAGCCTTGGTCTTTACTCTGAGCGCTGCTTCCTGGCTCTGGTGGAGATCCCCGCACCTGCTAGCACAGATCTCTCAACCGCCATCGCAGACTTTCAAGCTTCCACCACGGACCCCCCCACCCCCCACCCGGGCCTTCCCAGTGCAGATCCATGAACTGGGCCTGCATGCGACATGCTCTGGGCACCAGGTCTCCAGCTGGCCTCCTGGGGGACATTGCTGTGGCACCCAGGCCCTCAGCTGCATTCTTTGGCCTTTAGTGTGTGGACAGATTTCCTGCACCCTTTGTATATGATTCTTTGATTGACTATTTTATTTTATTTGGTTTTTTTTTTTTTAAGTCTTTTTTTCTTTTTTAGAATTTTTTTTATTTTTATTTATTTTATTTTTTTCCTTGTTTCAGAACTTTTGTTTGTTTGTTTATTTATTTATTTTTATGGCCGGCTCAGCCAGCCCTGAGGGCAGGGCTGGCGTAGCATGTGGTGGCGGGGATCGAACCGCGGTCCCTGCAGCCACCTAACTTTTCCTAACCAGGAGGCGCTTTAGACCGTTGAGCCATCCCGCCAGGCCCCAGTGATTGACTATTTTAAATAATCTTATAAAATATGTGTCCTGCATTGTACTGCGTTGTTCTCTTCACAAAACCCAAATTATAACAGTAGCTAAGAATAAGCTTAAAACACTGGGTCTATTCTGCTGCCTGAGCCCCCTGTGTAGCTGGAATTAAAGATGTATGACAATGCGCCTGGGTTAAAATTGTTTAACTTTATTAGAAAAAGCTTCAAGGAATTTCTAAGTTAATCTATGCTATGCAAATGAACAGGAAAACTCGATGTCATAAGGTCATCAGTTCACTGCATATATCGATAGTGGCAGCACAGTAATCCAGACTCTGCCACATGATGTGGACTTTGGTTTTGGTGGAGAATAGCCCCGGATGAGCCCTCAGGTGGCAGAAGCCAATCTTGCAGTTTCTTTTGTTTGTTTGTTTGTTTGTTTGTTGTTTTTTTCCAAAACTGGGGATCAAACTCAGGACCTTGCACTTGCAAGGCAGACACTTGTTTCCAGGTTATTTTGATTCTAGGTTTTCTGCCTGGATTAAGTGACAGTTTATACACTGAGTAAATTACTTAAAACTCTTTGTATTTTAGTTTCTTTGGGTCTAGATGGAGATGATAACTACTGTAAGCTCGGGTAGTTATTGTGCTAATGGTTTATGTCAATAAAATAAAATAGAGCCTGGTCACTAAATTTAGGTGTAGCTGGCCATGGTGGTGCACACCTATAATCCCAGCATTTGGGAGGCTGAGGCAGGAGGATCACTGCAAGTTTGAGGCTATCCTGGGCTACAAAGTGAGTTCAAAGCCAGATTGAACTGCATAGTAAGGCCCTGTCTCAAAGAGACGAAAAACTATTATCAGCCAGGTATGGAGGCACGTGCCTGTAATGTTAGTGATAGATCAGGATTCAAAGCTTCCCAGGCACCTTGCCTCCAACGCTTCCTCTTAGCTTCCCAGTGCATCTTGCCCCAAACATTCCTTCCCTCAGTTTCCTAGGTAACCTACCCAACCCCAATCCCAACCCTGCCACACACTGTACTCTGGTCTCGGCTCATTTCCTCATAACTTATGCTGCTCTCAACTCACTCACTTCTGATGTAAACAAAATTAAAAAGAAAGATAGAGGCTGGGGAAACAGCTCAGTAGAGTAAGTGCTTGCCTGGCAAGCGCAAGGGCCTGAGTTCAACCCCCAGTTCCACAAAAACAAAACAAAGCAAAAAGAAAGATAAATGATACCCACCTAAATCTAGCTGTTCCACTTCACCCTGAAACTGGTGATCCGGTTGTTACCTGACTGCTCCAGCCCACAATTACCCTCCCTGAAAGAGTCTATAAAGCCTCCTGCCCCTTTATCCAGTGCTGTCTTGGTCCACTAGGTAGCCAGCCTGCTTGATGTTCCCAATAAATCTTCTACTCACATCAGAATGCCTGGTTGATTGTGTGGGTTTAGACCTAACAGTTAGGAGGCTGAGGCAGGAGGATAGTAAGCTTGAGAGTATCCTGGGCAATTTATCAAGACCCTATCTAGGAGATGGGGAGATAGCTCTATGACACAAGTGCCTGCCTGCCAAGTGCAAAGTTATGAGTTTGAACCCCAGACCCACAAAAAAAAAGAAAAAGACCCTGTCTGAAACTTTAAAGACAGTTGGAGAATGTGACTCAGTATTTGAAAAAGTTAACTTTTCCCCATTATTCATTGTTATTAATGCTGTTAACATTACATTCAATTAACTTGAAGGATTTATTTGGGGTTTTTTGTTTGTTTGGAAACACGGCCTTGCTCTGCAGTTGACCAGCCCAGGCTTGTCTGAAATTCACGGTGATCCTCCTGCCTCTGCCTCCTGAGTACTGGGATTACAGGTGTGTGCCACCGGGCCTGGCCATTAGCAGGTTTTAGAGGATTAGACTAGGCAGTGTGCATACTGAGGACATGGTGGCATTCCCAGGACATAATGAGATCAGGCCTGAATGCTGGGTCGAGGGACAGGAAGGGGTCCACCCCAGAGGAACAGTGCTTGCCCAGCCGGCCCTCCATGCCTGAGCAGTGGGTTTTAGGGACATTCTATAGATCCAGAAACCAGGCATTAGGAAAAGCAGGCCACTGGCTTCGTGAGGACCGTACTTGTGCTTGCGCACCGCGTCCCTGGCACCAAAGGAAGTTCCTCAGCCTGCACTGGCCAATAATGCACGCCTTCATTTATTTGTTCCTGAGCTCAGCAGGTGTGATGGGTCCTGTGCCATGGAGGAAGCAGAGGTTAGCTTTTTTTTTTTTTTTTTTTTTTTAGGGAGGGGTCTACAGGGTATTCAGGATCTCCTGACTAGATCGGACTCCTAGTGATCCGCCTGTTGACAGCCTCCCAAGAGCTGGGATTACAGGCACGCACCACCATGCTCAGTCTCAATTGTTATCTTCGTGTGCCCTGGGGGCGGGGCCAGCAAGGCAGGCCCAGGGATAGAACCCCAGACCCCTGCACCTGCTTGCAGGAGCTTTAATCCACTGAGCTATTTGGCCGATCCATCTGTCTGCGTTTCAACACTAGGAGAAGAGACAGATGCTCTGGGAAGCAAGACGACTGACTACAAAAATAAACCTCTGCTGTATTAAATCGCTCTTCTATTTGGGAGATCTTTATTACATAGCATAAGCCAGCCTTGCCTGCCCAATATACTATGATTCCCAAACCTGACTGAAGACAAGAATTGTAACAGGTAATCACTAAAAACCTGGATTCCAGGCCAAATCTACTGAATCAGGACCTGTGTGGAAGAGGCTCAGGAATCCATTTCCCTCCATCTTCAAGAGAGTGAGGGAGCCGGGTGTAATGATGCATGCCTGTAATCCTAGCGCTTGGGAGGCTGAGGCAGGAGGATCGATGTGAGTTTGAGACCAGTCTGGGCTACAAAAGTGAGCTCAAGGCCAGTCTGAACTTCATAGTGAGACCCTGTCTCAAAAAGACAAAAAAAAAAAAAAAAAAAGAGAGAGAAAGGGGAGAGGGAGAGGAAAAGGAGGAGGAAGAGGAAAGAAAAATAAAGGAGCAGGGAATGTCTAGGGGTGGAGTCATGAGTCACACAAGAAACACAGGCCCACACTAGAGAGCCATGTTAAACTGTCCACCGGGGCTGCCTCAGAATCTATGCTGTGGAAGTCGCTCGAGCAGGGAGAATGAACAGGAAACTGGTGCGTGATCCGGGCTCACGCTGCAAGGTTGTCTGTTAGATTTAAAATGATCATAGATGTCATAAGCTTAAAACCGCAGGGTTAGAGTGTTTGCCTACCATGTGCAAAGTCTTGGGTTCCATGGCCAGTGCTTTGAAAACAGTAACAAAATAGCATTAAAATTGCTGGACTCGGGGCCCGGCAGGATGGCTCAGTGGTCTAAAGTGCCTGCTTAGGAAAGCTTAGGCAGCTGCAGGGACCGAGGTTTGATCCCTGGCACCACATGCTGCGCCAGCCCTGCCCTCAGGGGAGGCTGAGCCAACCATAAAAATAAATAAATAGACAAACAAAAGTTCTGAAACAAGTAAAAATAAATAAATAAATAAAATTTGCTGGACTCAGCACTTGGGAAACTGAAGCAGGAGGATCAGTGTGAGTTCAAGACCAGCCTGGGCTACAAAAGTGAGCTCAAGGCCAGACTGAACTGCATAATGAGACCCTGTCTCAAAAAGACAAAAAGAGCCAGTGAGACGGCTCAGCAGTCTAAAGTGCCTTTAGGGAAGCTTAGGCCACTGCAGGGACTGCAGTTGGATCCTGGGCACCACATGCTACACCAGCCCTACTCCCAGGGCAGGCCAAGAGGGCCATAATATAAAACAAAGCAAACAAGATGACAAAAATAAATTAATTAAATTAAAAAATCACTCGACAGGGCCAGCCAGATAGCTCAATGGACTAAGTGCCTGCTTAGGCAAGTGTAGGGACTGGGGTTTGAACCCTGGCACGACATGCTGCGCAGGTCGCTGAGTGGACCACCAATTCCAGGCATGGTGGCACACACCTGTAACCCCAGACCTGGGGAGGCTGAAAACAGGAGGACCACTAGGAATCCGAGCTGCATAGTGACACCCTGTACTAACTATATTAAACGTAAATAAATAAAATAAAGATTAAAAGAGCCACTGGACAATAAAGGAAGTGACCCTTGTACCCACATCAAGGCTGCTGGCATCTCGGGAGCTGCAGCCGGCTCTGCATTGCGCACCTGCCACTCATTTGGTCATTTACCAAATACAGACTGAACAGCGCCTGCTGTGGACAGGGGCCACAGCACCACAGGGGAACTGGCAATGAGCTAGACAGATCCATGTCTCTGCCTTTGGGGAGTTTCTTTTCTTTTTCTGAGATAGAATCTCACTGTGTAGTGCAGGCTGGCCTTGAACTTGTGGTGATCCTCCTGCTCAGCCTCCCAGATACTGTGGACCATCCCACCAAGCCTATGGAGTTTCTTTTCATTATCTTTATGTCCGGATAAAGGTTTAAAGGGATATTCCAGGGGCCCAGCAGGATGGTTCAGTGGTCTAAAGCGCCTGCTTAGGAAAGCTTGGGCGGCTGCAGGGACTGTGGTTCGATCCCCAGCACCACATGCTGTGCCAGCCCTGCAATCAGGGCAGGCTGAGCCAGCCATAAAAATAAATAAACAAACAAACAAAAGTTCTGAAACAAGAAAAATAAATAAATAAACTAAAAAATAAATAAATAAAAATAAAGGGATATGCCACTCATTCATTCATTCATTCATACATTCATACAATCATCCATCCAACCATTCATTGAACTGCACAGCGAGACTGTTAAAAAAAAAAAAAAGTAATCCAGGCAGAGCAAAGATTCAGGGGAATTCAGAGGCACCTGGAGCCCAGGATTCCTTGGTGTGATTAAGACCAGGAGGGGGCCTGGCAGGATGGCTCAGTGATCTAAAGCACCTGATTAGGAAAGCTTGGGCGGCTGCAGGGACCGCAGTTCGATCCCCGGCATGACATGCTGTGCCAGCCCTGCCCTCAGGGCAGGATGAGCCAGCCATAAAAATAAATAAACAAAAGTTCTGAAACAAGAAAAGAATAAAAATAAAAAAAATAAATAAAAAAAGAGCAGGGAGCCGGGCGTGGTGGCACATGCCTGTAATCCCAGCACTTGGGAGGCTGAGGCAAGAGGATCGGTGCGAGTTCGAGACCAGCCTGGGCTACAAAAGTGAGCTCAAGGCTGGCCTGAACTGCACAGCGAGACCCTGTCTCAAAAAGACAAAAAAAAAAAAAAAAAAAAAAAAAAAAAAAAAAAAAAAAAAAAAAAAAAAGAGCAGAGGACGTGGGGATAGGAGGGTCCTCTTGAGAGAGAAGAGCCCAGGATTGGACTCAAATGTCAGAACGGGCCTTTGAGTACAACCCAAGTCAGGGGTCATGGGAGGTGTTAGTGCAGAGGCTTAAATTTATGGTGTTCATTTTTGGAACAATGACTCTAGGGGTCAGGAAGGAAGACAGATATGAGGAGACCAGGGAAGATACTGTCCTGTACGCAGTGGCACCTGGAGACAGCTCTGGATGTGGCCTTGAGAGAGGAGCTCTAGCTAGGATTTTATAAGAATGGCCTGACAATCAAAAACTGCAGATAATAGCCCTCTGGGGAAGACCTGAGTCTGTGACCTAAGCACTGGGCTAATAATACGGTGAATGCTCCGAACATGAGAAGGAGTGGGGGAGGGGGGGCGCTCAGGCCGCCTTAAGGCTGGGTCTGGGGATTGAACCGCCATCCCTCATGCCTGACTGGGACTGTCCACACAGGCGTTTAAACCACTGAGCTAACCCGAGAGGTGAAGAAGTCAAGGACAGCTTTCTCTGTATCGAGTGGCTGGCGGGATGGAGGACACAGGGAAGGGCACTTCAGGGGAAGGCAAAGCCACCGTAGCATTTGGGGTTCCCCACCAGGGGCCTGGGCCTTATTCCCCCTAGGTATCTGCTTTGTTTCCAGCTCAGACACATAGTAGGAGCTTTCTTTTCTTTTTAAAGGAGTGTCTCAAATGGGGAGGGATCTAGCTTACAGGGTCAGATGTGAACCCTACAGGCACGCAGGTGCAGAAAGGGGCTTGGGGAGGGCGGGCGAAATAGCTCAGCGGTCTGAAGCAGCTGCTTAGGCAACTGCAGGGACCACAGTTCAATCCCCAGCACCACATGCTGTGCCAGTCCCATCCCCTGGGCAGGCTGAACCAGCCATAACATAAATAAAGAAAGTTGAATGATTCCTAACTACAAAGAAGGGGGGCTTGGGGAGAAAGAGAAGACCCAGGGAGAGAATACAGGGGTGCTGAGGTTGAGGGGTGCTAAGAGAAAGGAGCGGCTATGAGGGGAGACAACATCTAGAGTTTGGGAGCAGCAGACAGCCGGGGAGCCCAGGAAGGGAGAGTTTCCAGAAGACAGAGGTCATCCGGGTCAAGTGCTGCTGAAAGGTCAAAGAGGAGAAGGGCTGACCAGGGCTCCATGAATTGGTATCAAGCAGGCTGGCCGGGTACTTAAGCAAAAGCATGAACTACCGACCTACCAGGCTGGAGCCCGAAAGCCGCTGCTGGGGAGGGAGGGGGTTGAGGAGATGGGGAGAGGGAAGGCGAGCGTGGAGGGGAGGCGCACACTGGGTACCTTGGACCTTCCGGGACACCAGATTTGCTCTCCTAATAGGACTCATCCGTGCCTTTCCTGTTGTCTACTGGGGATGGCACCCAGGGCCTGGCACACGCTAAGCAAGTGCTCTATCACTGCGCTACCTCCGTGTGGCACCAGACAAATTTCATTTTTAACCGTCAGGGCCACTGCAAGGCGGGCCAGGAGGCCTGGGGAGGTCCGGTAGCGGGCACCTTGTCCCAGGAGGAGGCAAGCACAGCGTCCCGACCCCAGACCCTCCTCGGCCGCTGCTCCCAAATTGGGTGAGGAAGGATGTGCAAAATAAACCCCACGTCCTTCCAGCAAGCGACTGGCTGGTTCCTTACATCAAAAAGCCACACATAGGGTCAATCTATTTCCAGTGTCCTAAGAGCTTCCCGCAGGGACACGCGCGCACAGAGGTGCACAGACACAAAACAGAGGTGTATAGACACAAAACAAAATCTCTCTCCATCTCTGGTGTAAAGGGATCCACACCCCTTCTCACCGACTGCTCCCGCACTTCAGACCCTGGCCCCCACATCCTGCCTGCCCACCGCACTCCCCGCCCCCCAGACTCCGGACCGCGCGCCAGGCTTCCCCCGCTCTGCGCCTCGCCCCCTTGCGGGCCTCGCCAGCCACCACCCCCCCGCGCGCCCCCTCCCCGGACTACAAGCCCCAGGCGCCCCCGGCCC
>PVJA010055217.1:0-11244 GCA_004027025.1 Myocastor coypus | reverse complement strand
TAGGATCTTGTTATGCAGTTGAGACTGGCCTTGAGCTCACTTTTGTAGCCCAGGCTGGTCTCGAACTCACTCCAATCCTCCTGCCTCAGCCTCCCAAGTGCTGGGATTACAGGTGTGCGCCACCACGCCCAGCATGAGACCCTGTCTCGAAATGACAAAAAAAAAAAAAAAAAAATTCCATAATTGGCTTTTTAAAGGAATTGTATTATCTGTGTTTTTATATTTCATCACAGATCCCTGATATAATGGTATTGTTTAATATTTCCAATAGAAAAAAATAGAATGAGCAGAGGTTTTGGTCTCTTTGCCTTAAATAAAAAGTAAAAGATGCTAATCACTTTTGCTTTCCCTATTTTGCATATGTGCTAATTGAAAAAAAATACCTGCTGGTAGCTAATTTTGAATACAGGAACAATTTTTCAAGTTGAGGTTTCTCTTTAAATTTTAAAGCATTGTAACTTGTCAGATCTGCTCTAAACCTATGCTAAAAAGAGAGCACTTTGGAAAAATCCGCTTTGGTTTATCAACAACTGCAAAAAGCTCAGACCAGTACTGGATTCTCTTTCCCTCCGGCCACACTTCTGTGCTTTCTCTGCATCATTATGGGAGTTGTGGGAAAGAGCCGGTTGTTTGGTGTGTTTTGGTTTTAGTTGTACAGTGCTGCCAGGAGCTGTGTGTGCACAACAGCCTAACTCCTCTAACATTAAATGTCTGTGTCCATCCCATGCAGGCCTATCACGACCCCATGCTCAAACTCTCCATCATGACCGAACAAGAGCTGAATCAAATTTTTGGAACACTGGACTCTCTGATTCCTCTACATGAAGGTAGAATTTTGTTCTCAGGCTGAGTTGTGGCTTTTAACCCTGATTAAGTCTTACCATGAATCAGTAATTGTGAAATAATGTGACTCACCCTGGCCCACCTCTGGTCTGCTCATTGAATGCCTAATGAGATTAGCCTTCTGTGTGTTTCTTGCCAGAGCTCCTCAGTCAGCTCCGAGATGTTCGGAAACCAGACGGCTCAACTGAACATGTTGGTCCCATCCTCGTGGGCTGGGTAAGAAAAGTTCTCTGGATTTTTGTTGAACATAGATTTCAGTTCATGTAGAAGGCCTTCTGTGTATCTGGTTTTCCACCAGAGGGGGCAAAATTAGGCTATATATCTCCATAGCATTAAAACAAATTTTTCTTAATACAAATTTGGTACATTCAAAGATCACGTGGCATTTTTATAATGAAATAAGTAAAAGTACCCATGAAACTAATACTGGTTAAACATCAGGTGAAATTAGCTAATACTGGATTCAAGCCAATTCTCATAATTATTACAATTTTTAGTCTAATAAACAGTGATTGGTATATTCTTTTTTCTTCTCTTTTGTATTTTAGGGAAGGGTCTACAGGGTGTCCAGGGTCTCATTACTAGATCCACCTGTCTACAGCCTCCCAAGAGCTGGGATTACAGGTGCATTCCACCGTGCCCAGTCTCAATTACCATCTCAGTGTTCCCAGGAGGCAGGTCCGGCATGTCATGCTCGGGGATCAAACCCCGAGCTCCTGTGCATGCTTGTAGGCTCTTTAATCCACTGAGCTATTCAGCCAGCCCAGTGATGGTATATTCTTTTTTTTTTTTTTTTTAAGAATTTTTTTATTTTATTTTATTTTATTTTTCTTGTTTCAGAACTTTTGTTTATTTATTTATTTATTTATTTTTATGGCCGGCTCAGCCTGCCCTGAGGGCAGGGTTGGCGCAGCATGTGGTGCTGGGGATTGAACCACGGTCCCTGCAGCTGCCCAAGCTTTCCTGAGCAGGTGCTTTAGATCACTGAGCTATCCTGCCAGGCCTGGTATATTCTTATTCATCTTTTTTTTTTTTTGTCCTGTACCAGGGAGTAAATTCAGGACCTTGCCCTTGCCAGGCAAGTGCTTATTGTACTGAGCTATCTCCCTAGCTCCTTATTCATCATTTTAAAAGAAAACTTTTTAGTCTATTAAAAACCCCAGGGGCCCGGCAGGATGGCTCAGTGGTCTAAAGCACCTGCTTGGGAAAGCTTGGGTGGCTGCAGGGACCGCAGTTCGATCCCCAGCACCACATGCTTCGCCTGCCCTGCCCTCTGGGTGGGCTGAGCCGGCCATAAAAATGAGTGAATAGGGGCCCAGTGGGATGGCTCAGTGGTCTAAAGCCCCTGCTTGGGAAAGCTTGGGCGGCTTCAGGGACCATGGTTCGATACCCGGCACCACATGCTGCGCCAACCCTGCCCTCGGGGCGAGCTGAGCCAGCCATAAAAATGAGTGAATAAACAAATAAAGGTTCTGAAACAAGAAAAAATAAATAAAATAAAATAAAAATTAAAAAAAAATGAGTGAATAAACAAAGGTTCTGAAACAAGAAAAAAATAAAATAAAATTTAAAATAATAAAAATAAAAACCTCAGGACCTGTGAGATAGCTCAGGGGACTAAGCGCCTGTTTAGGCAAGTTTAGGGACTGGGGTTTAATCCCCAGTGCTACATGCTATACTGGCCCTGCCCCTGCCCCAGGGACGTGCTGAGCTGGTGATGGAGTCCAGGTATGGTTGCAAATGCCTGTAATCCCAGCTGTTGGGGAGGCTGAAAACAGGAGAATCACAAGTCTGAACTACATAGTGAGACCCTGTACATACATACATACATATATACATACATACATACATACATACTTACCTGACTACCTCATGGTCACAGTATAGTTTCATAAAGAACATAATAAGTACATGCTATTGACATTCAGCATATATATATGACCCTAAGTTACTTCATAGGAGAGCTGGCTACATGATGGCCTTTATCCCAGAATAATCCATTTTTTCCCCAACTAAGGTAAAAAGCTGTGACGTTAGATTAGGCACATACATTTAAACTGAATGTGTGATCTATTGGGGGAATGATGTTTGTGGCTTAATTTATTTTAGACAAGGCACACAGTCTCTGTTTTGCCATGTTTCTGGCACCCCTCTGCTGTCTATTTGTGTTCTTTGGGTGAGTTCTGGAGAATTCCACCCCACACGAATACTTTTATGATTTCTTCCAGGTAGAATTAGGTCTCTCACCTCTCTAATCTACCCTGTAGTCTAGGAAAATCGCCCAGAAGTGGGGTGACAACTACATCTGCCCACTTGGCGAGTGTCATGGAGGTTATAAATCGTACTACTGCTGAATAAATTCTCTCCCCAGTTGCGCCTATATTTTAACCTTCCTAACACTTCCCAGTTCAAGTCGGAAGCAGGAAGTTTTAACATTGGTCCCTTGTGCTTTTCCATCGTTGCCTTTATCCAGAACCTTTGAAGCTTGCATGACTTCGCTAGATTTAGTTCAGGAGTCAGTTTTAGCACGGAGGCTGAAATGTCCCCAGGGTGTTTGAAAGACAAGTAATATTCTCAGATGAATAATTTAGAAAATGGGCCTTAATATTTCAAGAGATCATCCATCTAATACTCTCGACTTTCATTTTATTATGTAGTGGATGTTGTACCTGCTTTAGCCCACAAAAGACTTTCTTCCAAGAAGAAGCCAGCCACTTGTTATCAGAGAAGTTCTAGTGAGAAGAGAACTCAGCTGGTCCTTCTGTTCTTTGCCTCACTCTTTTTCTTTCTTGCACATGTGGCCTTTGGAGGCTGCATTGGTCAGGAGTGAGGGAGGTAGAAATGCACTCCTGAATTAGCAGGATGCCTCCTCTGTTTTTGACCACATGGCAGTGTAGAACTACATAGTTCCCTTAAACATTCTAAGCATGTTGCAGGTTTATTTTATTTTATTTTATTGGCAGGACTGGGGTTCGAACTCATGACCTTGCACTTGCCAAGCAGGCACTTGTGCCACAGAACTATCTCCCCAGCCCCCATGTTGTGGGTTTATATCAGAAGCAAAAACATGTAGCAATTTCTTGTCATTCATTTTTTCTGAAATAAAAGTTTGTCGCTTTCATCAGGAAACTGATTTAGCCTGGGCATAATTTGGGGAGCATTTTTCTGTGCATGCCTATAAAAGTGACCATGACAGTCCACTGCCATCTAGACCCTCCGGACATCTCACGGGGACTTTGCAGAGCAGTCCACAGTTAAACAGCCAGCCCGTTGTTCCCAGACTTCCTGGGGGCGGGCCGGCCGTATCTGCCAGGCCCCTCATATTGCTAGCTGCAAAGCGCTTTCCCTCTGTGAGCTGCAGATGTGTCTGTGCCAGTGGGAACTGTAAACGAAGGAGCACATCTGTTTGAACTCTGTCCTTTTTTAATAGAACAGAATAAACATCGTCCTTGACTTTGAATGAGAAACATCAGAGCTCATTCAACCCATGAAAAATTGATCTATTTCTCCTCAAAATAAAAAAGTGGGGAAAAAAAGCCACCTTTTAAACAAGTAAAGGCCCTGATGGGGCCCCCTTGACCAGTCATTTTGACCTTAGAATGAATCAATTACTTCGAAGTCGAAGACCTCAAATAGAGTGGTTGCTTTTTTTTTCAGGGATCCACCCTGGTAACTAAAGATCAGTGTCCCCTCCCCTGACACCCTGCCTGAGCAAAGCTTCCCTGTCACACAGGAACAACTTCTCAATGGCTTCTCTCAGTGATGAAATAATGTGTATTCTTTCTCTCTTTCTCTCTCTTTCTCATGGAGCAGGTTCTTAGGGTGGCCTGGATTTTAGTTTAGTTTTAATTCCTGAGAGAGGCAGGGCACATAGAAGCCCCCCCAAAAAACAAAAATTATTTCTGTCTCTTTTCACAATATTAAAGACATAGAATTCCATTAAAAAGTAAGTTTCCTGGGCAGGTGAGATTGTTCAGCGGTCTAAAGCGCCTGATTAGGAAAATTTAGTCAACTGCAGGGACTGTGGTTCAATCCCCAGGGACCACATGCTGCACCAGCCCCACCCACAGGGCAGACTGAGCCTGCCATAATAATAATTAAAAAAATAAAAAATAAGTTTCCTTTATATACTCTATTTAAAAAAAGATGTTGGGCCAGAGAACTAGCCCAGTGGCTTCAGAGCCTGCGTGGCTAGTGCAAGGCCCCGAGTTTAATCCCCAATGGTGGGGGGAGGGGAGAGTCAAGTAGTTCTGAGCTTTGAGAGGAGGGGTAAGCAAGAACAGGTTTCAGACTCTAGCGGAGCAAGTAGCTCTGCTTCTGTACATCATGGTTTCAAGCCAGGTGTAGTGGTGCACACCTGTAATCCTAGTACTTAAGAGGCTGAGGCAGGAAGATCACTGGGAGTTCGAAGCCAGCCTGAGCTATGTAGTGAGACAGTATCTCAAAGAACCATACACGCACACACAGCTATTAAACCACGGTTTTTTTAGTCAAATAGTCTAAGGACAAACGGTAATAGCTCCTACTTAATGATTATTAACTAGGGGCCTAGGTCTGTACTGTACACTTTATATGTGTTTTTCTCACTAAGGGAGAGGAAGGCATTAGTATATGCATTCTGGAAGTGGAAAAATTAAGGTCAAAAGAGTCATTCAAAGCGGCTGTTCAGAGGTTGGCTTTGAGCCTCATTCTCCCCAGTTCTAGCATCTGTTCATCGCTGACTTTTCACCTCTTCCCTTTGAAATAAGTGTGTATGTATCTGGGGAGTAAGGAGTGTGCGTTCTTTATCCCTCATCTCATTAAGTAGCATTTATGGCTTTTCCTGGCCAGTGACTAAACCAGATACCCCTTCAGGTCGTGCCCAGGAAATGAGCATCCTGTCGGGTGTGAACACAGGACTGGAGCGGGACTTGGTTGCTATAGTAGCGGGGGAGGGGGGGATCAGAGAGAGTCACGGCCCATTGGACAGTGAGCTACGGGCGCAGCTGGGGCTCCTCACCGGTTTATATCTGATGGTTACTGTTGATTTGTTTCTCCGTTATGAAAACATTGGTCGTTTCCAGGTCTTTTAAAGGCAAGGAAATGGAAATGAAATTAAGAAGTCCTGGGGTGCTTTAATTAACTCTGAAAGTCTGAATTATAAGCACCGCATCTGGAGGGTGTGTGTGTGTGTAAATACTGATTATCATTACTTTCAGACATAAGGTTGAATGATGAGTTTGTGCTGCTCTTTAACAAACGTCGAGGTTTTCTTTTGTAACATGAAACGGGGGAGGAAGGTAGACATTTCCAAGGGAATTTAAGCGTAGAAATAAACTTTTTAGAACTATTTCCTCACTAATTTTCTTTTCAGTTTTGGTTGGTGACAAAATAATTTCAATAAGAGATAAAAAAGAAACAGCAGAATATTTAAACTTTTACATGCAGCAGCCATTTTTTGTTTGCTTTCTCCAGACAGGGTCTCATTGTGTAGTCCACTCCGGCCTTAAGCTCACTGTGTGGCTGAGGCTGGCCCACACAGCAGTCCTCCTGCCTCAGCCCCCCAGTGCTGGGATAGGCATGTACAGCCACACCCAACTGCCATACTTTATTTTTAAGCATTATTACCTAATCGTATAGCTCATTAAGCATTTATTTGTCTACCTCAAATATAAACATGTCTGCTATGTATAGGCACAGAGCAATGAGAGCTGGGGAGATAGCTCAGGGGCACAAGTTCCTGCCTGGCAAGTGCAAGGTCCTGAGTTCGATCCCTGGTTCTGCAAAATAATCATCATCATCATCATCATCATCATCATCATCATCATCATCACAGAGCAAAACATTAAGGTGATCGAAAAGAGAGACACCTTTACTTCACCGTTTCACAGTAGAACAGATACATTTGTTGGCCTCTGACAACTCTCTGGAGGTGGCAGCTTTGCATTACATTGCCTGCGAGTCAAGTCCCATGAGGAGGGAGGAGCAGGAAGGGAAGACAGAAAGCTCTTTCTGGGATTCTCTGGTGCAGTGTTTGCGCCATGTGACTGGTGAGACAGGCAAACCAGTGTTTCTCCTGGAATAAAAACAGTGGGGGAAAAAAATGGAGCTAAAATGCTCTGAAGTCTTTAAATTGTTCTGTAGATGGTATCGTGCTGTGAACAGCTACAGATCTGACCTGTGCAAGCTAATTTAAAAGATTTTAATAAATGCTCTCAAGGGGCCAGGAAGATGGCTCTGTGGCACAAATGCCTGCCTGGTAAGTGCAAGGTTGTGAGTTCGAACCCGGGTCCCACCAAAAAAAAAAAAAAAAAAAAAAAAGTGCTCTCTGCATCTGCTCGTTCTAGGAATCCTACTTGTGCTCTAGTTTCCTTATAAACTGAGCTGCCTTAGACTCTGAGCTGCCTTAGACTCAAGTAATTGTAAACTAAGGTAGTGGTACTTGCACCAAGCCTCACAAAGGATGGGGTTTAGGAGCCTGAGGCTTTGCTTTTTTTTTTTTTTTTTTTTTTGGCTTTTTGAGACAGGGTCTCACTGTGCAGTTCAGGCTGGCTTTGAGCTCACTTTTGTAGCCCAGGCTGGTCTCGAACTCGCAGCGATCCTCCTGCCTCAGCCTCCCAAGTGCTGGGATTACAGGCGTGAGCCACCACGCCCGGCAGGCTTTGCTTTTTGTAAGTGCTGTGAAGTCTTCTACATGAGTTCTTCTGGGTAACTTTTTTTTATTTATTTATGTATTTAGTCTTTTTTTGTGGGACTGGGGTTCAAACTCACGACCTTGCACTTGCCCAGCAGGCACTTGTGCCTCAGAGCCCTCTCCCCAGCTCCCTCTTCTGGGTAACTTTTAAAGGATTTTTTTTTTTTTTTTAAAGATGGCTTTGATCTTACTTGGTACTTCTGGAAGGGCTAGAAAAATTCTGAACAGTATGTTTGCATAGCAATATCGCAATTCCAGTTCTTTTACTGCTAGGTGAGATTGACAAAATATGCAATCATAGTTGTCATAGTGATCTTAATAATCAATAAAGTAAACATGCAACTAGGAAAATTACTTTATGAAAGCAAGCCAGAACCTAGAGAACCTGTCCTCTGCCTGAAGGCTCAAAGATTACATGAGTTCCTTCTAGCCTTGAGGACAAAGGCACGTTGTACTGGCTGGGGAGCAGTTTGGGGCCCATTTATTCGCCATGGCCCGTTGACCTTAGCCTTCTTTTTCTGTTTCCTTCTCAGCTCCCTTGTCTCAGCTCTTACGACAGCTACTGCAGTAATCAGGTGGCTGCCAAAGCCCTCCTGGACCACAAAAAACAGGATCATCGGGTTCAAGATTTCCTTCAGCGCTGCTTGGAATCCCCCTTTAGCCGCAAACTAGATCTCTGGAATTTCCTTGATATCCCCAGAAGCCGGCTGGTAAAATACCCTCTGCTTCTACGAGAAATCCTGAGGCACACGCCAAATGACAGTCCAGACCAGCAGCACCTGGAAGAAGCAGTAAGTGCGCTTGTTTCTTTGTTCTTTTGTTATTTCTCATATGACAGCTAGTGTCAGTGGGGGAGTTGAAGGGTCTCTGCGTATGGGGGACCTGGGCCTCATACAAGCGTCAGCCTAAGCCCAGGTTGTAAGCCTAATACAACTTACCCTTGTTCTGATTTTGAAAGGCCCTTGTCATCTCTCTGGTGCAGTTTTCTAATTTATAAAGCACAGTTTGCATGGAAGGTACGTTCAGCTTCCTTTGAGTCTAAAGTTTTTTTGGTATTACATAGGTGACTCTAGTTATAGTTGTTGACTGTGTTAAAATCTCTGTTAGGATCTTAATTTGAAAACTTTATTAAGAATATGGGAGTTGCCTTCAAGTTTACCACCAAAGCCCATTGGTGAAGGCAACATCTGACCATCCAGGATTTAGTTCCTTTCCCGCAGTCACAGGGCTGTTGCTTGTCCAACCTCCTTCCTGCTCATTGCTGAGTCCTCCTTCAGCAGCTGTCTGTTGGGTATGGGCCAGGTGAGGTGGGAAATGGAGAATTCTTCCTTTGCAGTGTAGAAGGCCAGGGAAGATAGTCTGTCACATCAGAGTACTGCAGCAGATGATGCGCACCCCCCCCACCCCCCAGGCCACGTGACTGAAGGATCTCCGCCGGGGCAGAGAGTCAGCTGGCCCGCAGAAGGCAGTGGCCTAAGCGCAGACGCGAAGAAGTGACAGGGCAGGTCACACGTGGGGAACAGCAAGAGTTCCCTGCATGGAGTTGAGGACTGTCTACAGATAGATAGAAAATGTGGATTCCGCCTGGTTCTGGGAGATTTTAAATACCAATTTGTGGAATTTTCCTCAGCTGTGTAATTTGTTGAAGTTTCTTTCCTATTTTTATTATTTATTTATTATTACCTTTTATTTTAATGAGAAGGAAATAGCAATGAGACAGTTTCAGAACAGGTTAGTAGGACAGTTACAATAATGAATACGTTGTATATTGTTGTCTTCATAGTAGTCATTCAGAGTACAAGATGCAGACATGGTATCTTGTCTAAACACTGTTAGTACAGATTTTCTCACTGAACTAAGAGAAAGTAGCTGCATATCTATCCTATTTTGTATGTATAGATATATGCATATATATTTTCTTTTTCACTATGAAACCATCCTTCATTTATAGCGCCCTTTTTTGTTTTGTTTTGTCAGAGATGGGTGTTCCATTGCCATTCAAATATTGTAGGTGCGTGCATTCAGCAAAATGACCCAGGATAGTACAATGGTCCATAATAGTAGTGCATTATGAGCAGAACAGATTTCAGTGTCAGAAGTTGTTGACGTGGGCCTTTTACAGCTCATGAAGATTTATTTCCTAGAGAGTTGGGATCAGCTCTGTCACTTAGAAGCTGTGTAACTCTGGACACTAATGACTCTGTACCGCGGGGCCCTGAGCAGGATAGGACCTGGGCATAGAGGGAAGGACAGTTCCTTGGTCCAGGTGTGAAGATATGCCAACCTGATGGGGGTGGGGGAGAGGGTACTGACCAATTCTGATTTAATCTGGTGCAGAGGTAGGACATAGGGCTGGCAAGATAGCTCAGTAGACTAAACATTTGCTTAGGCAAGCACAGGGACCGGGGTTCGATCCCTGGCACCACATGCCATGCTGGCCCTGCCCCCAGGCACACTGAGCTGGCCACTGAGACCAGGTGTAGTGGTGCAGGCCTGTAATCCCAGTGCTGGGGAGGCTGAAAACAGGAGGGTCACTATGAATCTGAGCTGTGTAGTGAGACCCTCTACCAAATACATTAAAAAAGAAAAAAAAAAAAAAAGAAACAGGAGGACATGCACATTTGAAAGTCAGAAGCCTTGACCCTGCTGAGCAAACTGCCTGTCCTTCTAGAGCAAAGCTTAATAATAACAAATAGCACCACCACCAGCAACAGCAATAATTGTGATAATTATTGACATTTAATGGTACCTAATAAATCAACTTTATGTAATCTCTTATAGATTATTATATTGATGTAACACTCAGATACCACCTACTAGCCAGATGTGGGGTGCACATCTGTAGTCTCAGCACTCAGGAGGCTGAGGCAGGAGGATCATTGTTAAGTTTGAGACCAGCCTGGGCTACAAAAGTGAGCTCATGGCCAGCGTGAACTGCATAGTGAGACCCTGTCTCAAAAAGGCAAAACAAACTTAGAACCACCTATGAGATAGCTTTTTTATTAGGGTCTTCTCTATTTTCTAGATGAGGTTTAGAGCAGTTAAATAGCTTGTCCAAGCTTAGAACCAGGAAGTGGTAAGGATCTGCACACAGATTGCAGATCCTTAGCCTTTCTCCTTCCTTATCACCTTGTACATCGACGCAGAAGGCTGGCCATTCCGTAAAACTCCTCTCGCCTTTGGTGTTACAGAGAGCTATGTGGTCACCAGACAGACCCTGTGGTGAGGCCTCATGGAGCAGAGCTGGGTGGGGTACCTCCATGTAGGAGAGAAGAGGGAGGCATGAGTTTCCTTGATTCATGAGGTATTTGGTGCATCTGGCAGGCCCGGCACACACAGACCGGGTCCCTGGTCCGGCACAGGTGGAGGGGAGTTGGCCTGGGAATGAGCCCCCCCCCCATGTCATGTCTGTTTTCATTACTGGGAAGAGCACGATTGAGTTGCCTCCTCTCTGTATTTCATCCCCACGACTGTGCAGTCTGCAGACATAAGAATGACAGGGAGCTCCGGCTATTGTAAATAATGACTTTTGGGAAGCATGTGAGCCTATGCAGAGTTTTACTAGAGGGCTTGCTTCTTTTATTTATTTATTTTTAAGCTTGCTTCTTTTAAATAAACAGAATAAAAGAATACTCTTCTGTTTTTAAAGAACTGAGTGAAAGGTAAATCCCAGAAAAGATAAAAATATTATTGTTTAAAAAGTGCTATTAGCGGGGCGTGGTGGCGCA
>PVJA010055216.1:0-11230 GCA_004027025.1 Myocastor coypus | reverse complement strand
GGCCTTACAGGGGCTGGCTTTTTGTTCTGATTTTCAAAGCTGAGTGTTTTCTGATTAGGACTTATTTTCAGAGAAATAGGGTAGATGCCATGTATATCTTTCCATTCACGCAGTATTGATGAATGCTTGCCTGCCAAGATTATGCTCCACAAACTGCCTCAATGAATACTCTTGTACCCATTTCTTTTCCCAACAAATGCAGTTATCTTTGGAAGATACTGTCTGACTGGGCAAGCCCATTCCAAATATTGATTTATACTTCCAAACTACACTACAGATGAAAATTATTGACAAATTCTATCAGCAGTGTTACCGTAAGTCTGCCTTTTATTCACAGTGCACCATTTTCATCTTCCTAATTTTATGGGATACAGTTTTCCACCCCCCCCCCTTTTACTTTAACTGTGTATATTTATTATCAACCAAAGCTTTAGAATTGAGCATTACATCTTCAACTTCCCATAATAAAACTTACAAAATGTTAACCTTTTCCCACTTCCTTTAGTGAAAATGTATTCAGAGATTAGTTAGAAGAGAGAAATTCATCTTCTAACAGAAGTCACATTGAGTTCATGAAGATTCGTGCTTTCAAGTCACAGAAAATGACTGTGGCTAACCTTAGGCAAAAGCAAAATACTGGAAGCACACAGAGAGTCCTAGGTCAGCGAGAGGCCTGCTCTCGGCTTTCCCAACAGGATCAGCACATCCAAGAATGAGGCCACAAAAATCAAAGCTAAAAGTCCTAAACAAAAGTATGTGACCACAGATGCAATGAATAACCTCTGCTACTCTTTGCCTCTGTCTTTCAACATTCGGAGCGCTGCAAGAGAATGTCCAGCCAGACACAGTCAAACACATCTGCAATCCTAGCAAGCTGGATGTCAAGTAGAGAGGAGACAGGAGACAGATGCGTCTCAAGTTCAGGACCAGGCTGAACATGTCAGCAACTTAGCAAGACCTTGTCTTAAAAAAAAAGAAAAAAAAAAGATTGAGCATGTAGCTCAGCATGAAACCTCTGAGTTCAACTCTAAATACAAAAAGAGACACAGAGGGAGAATTTGCTAGTCACAGTCTAGCCCTTTCCAAAGTGTCTGATGTGCCTGATACACATCACATGCTTATCCTATGACTACAGTGAAGAGAACTGAACCCTCCCTTTCCATAGCGTTGTTAGTATGAGTACATTCTTAGACTAACTTATCTGATGAAAAGATGAATTTTTTTTTCTTGTTTCAGAAATTTTTGGTTTGTTTCTTTTGTTTTGTTTTTTATGGCCAGCTCAGCCTGCCCTGAGGGCAGGTCTGACACGGCATGTGGTGCTGGGGATGGAACCGCGGTCCCTGCAGCCACCCAAGCTCTCCTAAGCAGGTGCTTTAGACCACTGAGCCACCCTGCCAGGCCCTGAAAAGATGAATTTTTAAAAGCCAGAAAGTGGCTGGGGAGATAGCTCAGTAGAATAAGCACTTGCTTGGCAAACACAAGGACCTGAGTTCAATCCCCGGCTCCACAAAAAAAAAAAGCCAGAAAGTGAACAAGAAAAATTAAATGGTACTTGATTATCAGTAATCAATGAATAATAAATTTAAATAATATCTCTTCATTCTAACAGGAAAAGAATCTTTTAATTTTGAAAAGGTTACACAAGATGGGTTAAAACATACCTATTGTATATAGTTCAAAACCTCTGAATTCAGAAAGGAGCCTCCAAAATCACTCATATAAGTGTTTTTACAAGAAATAATCTGAATCCAATTATGAGAAAATCTAAATTGTGTAGTACTATGCAAGATGATGGGCCCAGACTCTTCAAAGATACAGAGGCCTGCCTGGTGCTATAGCCACACCTGTAGTCCCAGCCCTGAAGCAGCTGTGGCAAGGGTGACACAGAGTGTCCCCAGAAGGAGCCAACTCACTGCATAGCAACACAGACTCTACCTCCCTTTTATTTTATTTATTTATTTTTCTTTTGGTACTAAGGACTGAATTTAGGACCTTGTACATGCTAGGCAAGAACTCAGTGAGCTATACTAAATCTGTCTCAAAGGCAAAGAAAGGCAATTTAAAAACAGAGGGAATAGGAAAAGTCTAAATGTAATCCCTTTTCATTTAATCAATACCATAGACTATGTCACCTTTGACTGGATCCTGGGTAGAAAGTCAGGGCAAGAGGAAGGGAAGGGAGAGAGGAAGCTGCATGGCTACAGAGAGATGGGAGAAAGGAAGGGTGACAGCTAGATGGCTGCACACAGGGCATCCCGGAGATAGTCAAGGAAATGTGAGAATGGACTGCATATTAGACACCATGATTATATTAATGCTAAATTCTCAGGAATATACATATATGTATATTCCTGAGTGTCCTGCCTTTGAGGAGAAACATGCCAAGAAGAATTAAGGACTATGACATGTGCAACTTATTTTGAAAGAGCCACAGGGACTCTAACGCATGATATTAATCACAGTACCGCAATACCATCTGTAATAGAAAAATAGTCTAAATGTCTTTTTGGAGATGTCTAATAAGAGCATTAAAATATCCTTATGTTACTTGTTTTTTCAAAAGAATATATAAATGGGGACCTTTCTAAGAAAAAGAAATCTTAACGTGATTTCTTGAAATATAAGAAATGCCAAAGAATCACCAAAACTAAGGCAAAAACCTATATGTTTGCAAAGCAGCATCCCAGTTTCTTCAGGCTGGAAGATTCCATGCATCACAAATCCATGAGCTAAAATGAGATCAGCACTTTAACACTGTTTCTTCCAACTTTGGTCCCTGTAGTGAAAAGAAAAGACAGAAAAGAGAAAGTGAGCAGCCAGTGAGCTTTGTCTATCCAATTTAAGAATGAAACAATAGATTCCAACACTTAAGGACACATCATGCCACAAACTGAGCACTCTTAAAATGGAAGAAATGTCCCAGAAAAGTAATCAAAGGGAAAGGAAAATTAAATACTGAGGCATAAAATGTCATCAAGAGAAAAACTTTATCTGCTATCTTTTTTCCCTAAGTTCAGTACTGACTCCCCCACCAACCTCCCTCTGGACTCTGTCATTGTTCACCAAACAATGGCCTCATGCCGTCCCTGGCACATGTGCATAGGCTACAGATCTGTTCCACCTCCGTGTGACCAAACAATAGACAGAGGGGAGAGTTGAGTTTCGATGGCTTAGGTCTACAAATAGGACCACTTGGAAGGCGCTTTTCCTGTGGAACCTGTCTCCTCTGACTGAAACCTATTCAGTGAGTCTGTTCCCTCTGGACCTCTCACCCCCTTGACAAGGATCTGTCCTACAGAGGACGCCAATATATTGTGTGTCAAATTTATATGAGAGAGCCATAGCATAGGGTCCCTATTTCTATATTGCACACAATGCTGTATGTCAAAGTTTGATAAACATGAAATCACATTTTCAAAGGTTAAAAAACAAGTGTCAGTCAGTCAAGAACAATTGACCACTGTGAGCGTCTCACTAGTTGACCTTGAACTCCTCCCTGACTCCAAAGTCAATGATATGTCACCAGAGAGGTAATTTCTGATACATTTATGATAAGCTGACTTTATCCACTATGATCTTGACATTAAGAACAATTTTGTTTTGTCCATTTTCAAACACTGACTTGGTGAATTAAACCATAAAGCTACAAATGAGTGAGTCTTCCTTTTAACTCTGTGATGAGCTAACAAATTTTATGCAATGTATTAATGCTAATAGGAATTAAACATGCCTATCTATGAGACAAAGAACTGTAGGATTTCAATAGAAGCTAAGATTCAGTGAAAGGAACACACTCGGAAAAAAGACATAATGGTTCAGCGTTTACCAAATATCTCATTGCCTCCGCTATAATATGCTTATGAGGCAAATTAACTGGTAGTGATATACAAGTCCTGAAAGAATTATGAACTTCACCTTTTGTTGTATTGTAACTACTTCACATCATTTAAATATCACTCTCAGATATATATAGTGTGTCACACAAAGGTATTTATTAGTTCTATTCAAAGATTGTCAAGGTCAATTTATAATGTTACATACAATCCAAGTTGGGCTTCCTCAGTTTACATAGTAGAGAGTATCATGCCCAATTCTTAATTACTTCAAAATGCAATTCGTTCCTATACATAATGATTCGGTTTGTCATTTTTGTTTTTGTTTTGCTGGATAGTTCTTTTATGTACATGAAAAACACAGAGAAGAAATTCATTTGCATTTTCTCCAGTTTTCAAAGCGTCAAAATTATGTGTAATTAGATTCTAGATAAGTGGCACAGACCTTGTAGATGCCCCAGATGACCCCATGAGCACCCTCTTTTATTTCATCTTTTGAAGTTAAAAGTTAGCTTACCAACCTACTGAGTATCCACAAGGGGCATAAAATATAACTTCTATTCCTAGCCATAATTTGAAAGAAATTGGTGTCCACCTGAGTATTCTGCATAAGGGAAAGCAGTTGTCCCTTTATGAGTAGGTTTCTGAAATGTTTTCAGCCACATGGGGTTCTGTACTGGGTCTTCCGCATCAGATTAAGTGTGACTCAAAATGCTACACAGCTTTACTATTATTTAGCACGGCCCTTATCCCATTTAAATTTCTAACTCCCACAGGCAAGCTCACTCACTTCAGGGTCTATGTACATTTCCTTAGTGGTGTTTATAAAGACTCAAGTAGAAATGCTCACTGCGGGAAAACAACTCTTCAACCTCAGACTTAGTAACCTTACACGCATATCCACTTGTAGGAGAAATATATGACAGATCCATTGTTCTGTATTAGCAGGACATTGTCCCAGTATATGAACACATGCAAACTACTCAGGAAGGCCTTTGAATATTTAAGGCAAGACACTAGTGGCTCATCCCAGTGGGAATCACAGAAAAGGGGAACCTGATTAAATTTAATGTCATTGTCACTTTTTTCCATTGGGAAGAATTATATAGGTAGCCATAGCTACCACACTGTTCAGGCAGCATGACCACAATATTCCCCCTCAGAGGTTGGCGTCAAGGACTGAATTATTCACTCAAAGAATGTGATTCATTGCGGGATGTGGTTCTTACAAGATTAAAAGAATCATCGGTATAGAAAATGCATGTACGTACTCAAGCAAGAGTCAAACAAACCGCTGACGAGGCTTGGTGAGAATGAGTTAATTCATATTTAGTTTTCAGAATAATTCACACTGAGAGCCAAGATTGTATTCTGCTCTACTCAAAACTCAATATGGAGTTTTAATCTAAATTGTGGGAGTCTAGAAGAAATTCCTTGTCTTAATCGATTTTCTTTGGAAGGAAAGTCATTGATTCAGTAGTGATTATGCCCCTCTGCACATGCAGCAGTCTCACTAATTCATAAAAACTTGCCTGTTCAGCAACAATAAGTAAGTTCTTTAATAACCAAGCTGTGTTTCTCATGGATTATCTTTTGTTGATATGCAATTTTTCTCGGGTCTCTATATCTACCTTTGTGTGGGTAACTATTTCTGAGCTTACAGTCCATTATAAATATCTATTCCAACGGATTAAGGCATGAATATGTGGTAGGTCAGATGGTTAGATATTAAAACTTCAGAGAGCTTCTACTTACCTAAATTATCTCTTAGAGGAAAAAAAACATGTTATTATTTAGCTAGATGTGTCAAATTTCTTAGATATCGTTAGATTTATTAAATGTATCTCTGTCCCTCCCTTCCTCTCTCTCTCTGTCTGTCTCTGTCTCTCTGTCTCCCTCTCTCTGTCCCTCTGCCACTCTGTCTCCCTGTCTGTCTCTGTCTTTCTGTCTCCTTGTCTCTGTCTGTCTCTGTCTCTGTCTGTGTCTGTCTCTCTGTCTTTCTTTGTCTCTTTCTCCTTCTTTGTCTGTCTCTGTCTCTCTCTGCCTCTCACAGTCTCTCTGTCTCTGTGTCTGTCTCTCTGTCTTTCTCTGTCTCTCTCCTTCTTTGTCACAGTCTCTCTGTCTCTGTGTCTGTCTCTCTGTCTTTCTCTGTCTCTCTCCTTCTTTGTCTCTCTGTCTCTGCCTCTGTCTCTCTCTGTCTCTCTTTGTGTCTGTCTCTGACTTTCTCTCTCTCTGTCTCTCTCTGTGTCTGTCTCTGTCTTTCTCTCTTTATCTCTCTCTCTCTCTCTCTCTCTCTCTCTCTCATAAATAGCAGGACCTGCTTTTGAAAGACAATAAAAAGTAAATCCAAGCTGCTGCACAAGATAGCTTACCAAGGAAATAACCAGTGGCTTCTGGTAAACTCAGAGGCCAAGTATCAATCTTTCTTTGCAAGAATATGTTCACAAGTTCAAACCCAATCCAGAAGGCCCACCAGAAGCCACTGAAGCCGGTGCTGCCTACAGGGGGATCCCAGCGAGGAGGCGTGGCCAGGTCAATGGTAGACACAGTGGGCAGCTTGGCACCAGCGGCAGCATTACCCGGCTCCCTTGTTAAGAGTCTACGTGGACAAAGGCACTGAACATCCGGCTCCTTCCGATCTCCCTGGAGACAGATGAAGCTTCCTACTGGGGCTCCTCGGGATGTGATGGAAATTTTAAAAAATTAAAATCAACTAGTAGTCTGACACCATATTAGGACAAAATGAGATCACCCAGCCCGACATGCAGCTGTCCATCAAGGGCTCACTCAGCCCTGACCGACGACACCAGCAACAACCGGCCCCAGCTCGGTGTGACCGCACCCAGCTGTACAACCGTACTCCCCTGCAGCGAGAGGACCAACGCTGCTTACGTGCAGACCTCCAGCCCAGCAATGAGAGGAACGACATTACCCAGTAAAATTCACACTTCTAAGCCTTTGTACTTCCTGCTTGCAAACCTACATAAGCCAGACCAGTGTAACAGTGGTGGCTGCCTTACAGCTCCTTGGTGCAGAGCCCTTTCCAATGGCTTTGTTACCAGTTCAACAGCTGTTCTTAAAGCTGTCCTATCAGGAAACACAGTGGTTTTTTGTACTGTACAAGTCCATATCTAGGCAAGACAACATCAAGTAATTCATGCTGCGCATGTAAGGTGGAACTGGTTCTTGCCTGAAGGCCTTCAAAATAAACCTGCAGAAGCTTCTTTGTTTCAACCTACTTGGTAAGAATTTCTAAAAGATTATTAAGTATATGAAATATAAAGACCTTAATTTATTTCCTAAAACTAACATTACCTTTTAGTAAAGTTCTTTTACTAAGACAAAATCTTGTATAGGATATTTCTTCATAGTGGCTCACTCCGCAGTATCGACACGGGTTATCAAGCTCAAAGACTTCAAAAAGTCTCCGTATGTTCACTCTGTAGAGTGATTACTGAAGTTGGATGCCCACAGAGATGCCACCTCATTGAGAGCCAGCCTGATTACCGTGGAGTTTAGGAGGCGACCACTGTAAGCTGGGGTGCTTTGGAGATGCGACTCGCCCCTGAAATCTCGGGGCCTGCCTTCATCGGTGCAGTGCTGAACAATGAGCCTTCCACAGCGTGCGGACAATGGCTCTCCTGAGGCTGGCCGCGTGGTCACGGTGTTGCGCTTGTCTTTTCTTCTTAATGTGCTCCCATACCAGAGACCTTACAATGGTCATTCACAAAAACTACAGTAAGGGGGAGTGTAAGATGTTGCTGCTGCGGTGGTGCTTCTTTCTTCTGTCTGCAGCTGGGGTTTTCCAGCTGGCGGCTCTCTCTCTCTCTCTCTCTCTCTCTCTCTCTCTCTCTCTCTCTCTCCCTCTCTTTCTCTCCTGTGCTACCTAAATGGATTTCCACTGCTCAACTGTATCCACAAGCTATTCACTGTGGTAGAAGGTTCAACTGAAATATCTTAGTGTCTTGGCTTTTGAACTACCTTTCACCCTTTAAAAAGTTCAAAAGCTTTGTTTCACTAGTGCTGACTATTTTCTTACTGAATGCCCTGAGTTATATCTCTGTAAGTATCTCTATAGGTATCTGAGACCTATGTTATAGATAACTGAGCAATAGAACAATTGCAAGCAAAAATGAAAAATGATTGAGAATTTCAGGTTCTGTGCGAGGGATTTTTCTTTTCAAATTGGATACCAAGAGAAAAAAGGGTTTTTGCTTTTGTTGTTGTTTGTTTGTTTTTTGGGGGTTTTGTTAATGGGATGACTTACTCCAGGGGGCCAGGGAGATAGCTTAATAGAATAAGCATTTGCCTGGTAAGTGCAAGGTCCTGAGTTCAATCCCTAGTACCACACACACACACACACACAAATGGAAAACAAATTCTAGATGATTTTAGAGGAGATGTCCCCTGGAAATGAGCCCTGAATCATGCTAGAACTTATTTTCCATGTAGTCTTAGTTTTAGGGAAACCTAGTACTAGAAAAAATGGAACATAAAACAACTAAACTCAAACTCTGAATCTTAGTCTGTATTTTTTGGGGGTTAGCCTTTTTTCTGGGTTATCTAATCAGTTCTCTCACTCTCAGACCAATGAGAGCTGTGCCACTGTGCCCATTCCATCCATGAAGAAACTAGCATTACAGGAGCCAGGCCAATTGCTTCAAATGACATTTCAGCTCACATCCTCCTGACTTACAGCCTCCAATATTGTTCCATGCTGTTTTGTTTGCTTTTAGAGACTGTGTGGTGCAGGCTGGCCTTGAACTCACTTGACAGTTCAAACAGACCTTGAACTTGCAACCATCCTCCTGCCTCACCAGGGCTGGGATGATAGACATACACCGTACCCAGCTTAGATCTACTTTTTTATATACACAAATTTATCAGCATAATTGCTTCTTACAAGCCCATGTTGAACTTTATTTTTTACATTACAGACAGCTCAGCCTGCCCTGAGGGTGGGGCTGGCACAGCACATAGTGCCAGGGATCGAATCCCGATCCCTGCAGTTGCCTAAGCAGGTGCTTTAGACCACTGAGCTATCTTACCAGTCCCCAGATCTACTCTGTGTGTGTGTGTGTGTGTGTGTGTGTGTGTGTGTGTGTCTTTTTGAGACAGGGTCTTACTATGCAGTTCGGGCTGGCCTTGAGCTCACATTTGTAACCCAGGCTGGTCTCAACTCACATTGATCCTCCTTCCTCAGCCTCTCAAGTGCTAGGATTACAGGCGTGCGCCACCACGCCCAGCTTCCAGATCTACTTTTTAAACTTCCTATAATATCTCAAGCCAGGATGTGTATACTCATGTACAGACTCCATTTAAAAACACTCACAGGAAAAATGGAAGCAACAGAAGTCACAGCCTAGCCGGGCGTGGTGGCTCACGCCTGTAATCCCAGCACTTGGGAGGCTGAGGCAGGAGGATCGGTGAGAGTTCGAGACCAGCCTGGGCTACAAAAGTGAGTTCAAGGCCAGCCTCAACTGCATAGTGAGACCCTGCCTCAAAAAGACAAAAAAAAAAAAAAGAAGTCACAGCCTGCCTTAGCACTGCTAGTACCACAAAACACCACACTAACAAACAACAGAAATGAATACCCACAGCTCTGGAGCCTCAGAGTCCAAGACAGCCCGGCTGGCCTGCTGGGACCATCGTGTTAACTTACTTATTTGTTTTTGAGCCAGCCAGGGTCTCACTGTGCAGTTCAGACTAATCTTGACCTCACAGGTTTGGGGCTGCACACCTGTAATCCCAGTCCTCCAGAGGCTGAGGCAGGAGGATCACTGCGAGTTCAAGACCAACCGGACTACCAAGTGAGCTCAAGGCCAGCCTGATCTGCATATTGACAACCTGTCACAGAAACTACTAAAAAAAAGAAATAGTAGGTGCTTAAATTATAAGATTCAGGCATGCAAAATCGATCAGCAATATAGGCACAAACCGTTCCTTTCAATGAACTAATAAAAATGAGTAGTACAATTATCTTAACTACCTTGTGTGTCTTTCTATTTTATTATTTTAAAGAGAGCAGCAAAGAGAATTTCAAAACAAGAGGATAGGAAATTAACAACTGTTATTCTTTTTTAATTTTATTTTATTTAGTTGTTTATTTGTGTTATAGCCAGCTCAGCCTACCCTGAGGGTGGAGCTGGCACAGTATGTGGTGCCTGGGATTGAACCACGGTCCCTGTGGTTGCCTAATCTTTGCTAAGCAGGCAGGTGCTTTAGAACACTGAGCCATCTCGCTGGCCCCAACAATAGTTATTCTATTGCATATTATTATCATCAAAATAGTTGCTTAGATTACCAGATACAGGTATGAAAAATTGATCAAACAATAAAAACTCAAATGGTTCCTTTCAATGGACTAATAGAAATTAGCAGTACAATTTTCTTAGCTGTCTTGTGCACAAACACCTATTTTTTCCTTTCTTTCTCTGCTCCTTTCTTCCATGCCAACTGTCTCTAAAGAAAGTCACAGGTACAGTTATCTGTTCCAGAAATACATAGTTCCTGATTTTAAAAGGTAGGACACTAAGCTTTGTTGAAAAGTTTTTCATAGCTTAAGCTAGCAAAGACCCCAACCCAGCCCCAGCATGGCACTCAGGCAGTGATGCTTGAGCTTCAGCACATTGGGACCCTGAGCTGTTTCCTCACTCTCAGCTAGGGACATTGGTGGGGTCCTGACAGCACCCCTAGTGGGATCATGATTTCATTGTGTGGCCACACAGACAGCTGTATTTGTTTTTTTGTTTTGTTTTGTTTTGTTTGTTTGTTTGTTTTGAGACAAGGTCTCATTATGCAGGTCAGCCTGACCCTGAACTCACTTTTGTAGCCCAGGTTGGTCTCAAATTTGCACCGATCCGCCTGCCTCAGCCTCCCAAGTGCTGGGATTACAGGCGTGCACCACCATGCCTGGTCAGACAGCTGTATTTGAAAAGGATCTCCCTACTTCCTACTTCCTGTAATTTGCCTTTTACAATCCTTTTTATACTTCGGGCTTAAAGTATTGAGAGAGAGAGAGAGAGAGAGAGAGAGAGAGAGAAGAGAGGAAGAAAATCGTGTGATACCTAAGCATGCCTGATTTATTTCACTTAACATTATGGTTCCAAAGTGCACCCAAGCTGGGCACAGGGATATACACCTGTGATCCCAGCACACGGGAGGCTGAGGCAGAAGCACAACTGTGAGCCTGAGGCCAGCATGGCCTACATAGCAAGTTCAGAGCCAGCCTGAACCACATGGCCAAAGTCCTACCTTAAAAAGAAAGAGTGTGGACCAGGGAGATAGCTCAGTAGAATAAGCACTTGCCTGGCAAACACAGGGTCCTGAGTTCTATCCCTGGTACCAGAAAGAAAGAGAGAGAGAGAGAGAGAGAGAGAGAGAGAGAGAGAGAGAGA
>PVJA010055215.1:0-11257 GCA_004027025.1 Myocastor coypus | reverse complement strand
AGGCTGGCCTTGAGCTCACTTTGGTAGCCCAGGCTGGTCTCGAACTCGCACCGATCCTCCTGCCTCAGCCTCCCGAGTGCTGGGATTACAGGCATGCGCCACCACGCCCGGCCTTTCTTTTTCTTTTTCAGCATTTTCTTCCTATTTCAAAATATCTATTCTACATTGCGGTCTTATTTACTCTTTCAGTTTCTTATACAAGGGAGACAATATGATGTTTATACATGCGAGACTGATTTACTTCACTTACGAGTATGCTTTCAACTCATATCCATTTCCCTATAAATATCTTGAGTTTTTTCTTCTGTATAGCTCCATTCCATAAAAATATCATATCTTTTTTTTATCCATTCTTCAGTTGATGGGCATTTGGATTGCTACCAAGATTTTGCTATGACAAATTGTGCTGCTATAAACATAGGTACACATAAATTACTGCGGTATGATGTTTTTAAATTCTCCTGAAAAAATACACAGAAGGGGAATAGCTGAGTTAAATGAGAAATCTAATCCTAGCTTTTTGAGAAACCTTCAGACTGATTTCCAAAGTGGTTTCATCAGTCTGCACTCCCACCAACAGTGGAAAATGACTTCTTTTTCCCTATAGCATTTGTTGTTGCTTCATCTTTTGATGCTAGCCATTCTTATTGGGGTGAGATGGAATCTCAGTGTTGTTTTAGTTTGCATCTCTCAAACGACCAATGATGCTGAATGTTTTTTCAGGTATTTATGTTCTGTTTGCATTGCTTCACCTGGGAAGTGTGCATTCATGTCAGATGCTCGTGTTTTTAAAAAATATGTATTTGGTGCAGGGTCTCACTACACAGCTCAGACTGTGGCGATCCTCCTGTTTTCAGCCTCTCCACCACTGGGATTATAGGCATGTGCCACCATTTCCAACTCAGCACTCCTGGGGGTTAGGGCTGGTGCAGCATATGGTGCCAGAGATCAAGCCCCAGTCCCTGCACCTACCTGAGCAGGTGCTTAGTCCACTGAGCTATATTGCCAGCCCTGTATGCCCATTTTTATATCAGGTCTTTGAATTTGGGTAGAATCTATTTTTTTTCCAGTTCTTTATATGTTCTCCACACTACTTCTTTGTCTAAAGGACAGTTAGCTACAATTTTTCCCAATCTGTGAGTTGTCTTTTCACTCTACTGGTGATTTCCTTTGATGTACAAAAGCTTTTTAGTGCAATGAGATCTTAGTTTTGATTCTTAAAGTACTGCCCATGTAGCTTGGGTTTTGTTCATGAACTCTCTGCCTACCTGTACATCTTCAGGATTTCTATTTACTCTTCCAGTAGTTTCAGTGTTTCTAGTTTAATATTTAGATCAGACCTTTGATCCATTTCTATTTTAGTTTAGTGCATGGTGATAGACATGAGTCTAGTTTTAGTCTTTGGCATGCAGAAAGCCAGTTTCTCGAGCACCATTTATTAACGAGGCTTTCTTCCAGTGAACATGTTTGGCCCCTTTGTCAAAGACAAGGTGGCCGACTGTGTTTGTAGTTGTGTTCGCATCTTCTAATCTGTTCCACTGGTCCCCAGATCTGTTTTTTTGCCAATGTCGTACTTATATTATCACAGTAGCTTTGTACTATAATTTCAAGTCAAGGACGGTGATGTCTCCTGCCTTTCCTTTATTTCCCAATATTGCTTTTGCTATTCTAGGTATCTTCTAGTTCCAAATGAATTTTAGGAATGTTTTCTCTAGTTCTGTGAGGTATGTTAATGGTACTTTGACTGGGATTGCATTAACTCTGTGTAACAATTTTGGAAGTATGGTCATTTTCACAATTTTGGTTCTCCCTAACCATGAGCAAGGGATATTTTTCCATTTTCTGATATCCTCCTTGATCTCCATATTCAAAGAGTCTTTTTTTGTGTGTGATACCAGGGATGGAATGATCTTCATATTCAAAGTACAATAATTTTCAATATATGCAACTTTTACTTACTTTGTTAGATTGCTTCCTACATGTTTCTTTTTTCTTTCTTTCTTTCTTTCTTTCATTCATTCATTCTTTCTTTCTCTTTCTTTATTTCTCTTTTTTTTGGGGGGGTGACGGGGGTTCAAACTCACGACCTTGCACTAGCCGAGCAGGCACTTGTGCCTCGGAGCCATCTCCCCAGCTCTCTTTCTTTCTTTTTTGGATGCTGTTGTGCAGGATGTGGCTTTGCTCATTTCTCTCTCAATGAGTTTCTTTTTTTTCAATGAGTTTCTTGTTTCTACACAAGAATGCCACTGTTTTTGAGTTATTGACTTTGTCTCTGGCCATACAATTGAATTTTTTTTTTAGAATTTTTTATTTACTTATTTTTTTCTTGTTTCAGAACCTCTGTTTGTTTATTCACTCATTTTTATGGCCGGCTCAGCCCGCCCCGAGGGCAGGACTCGCACAGCATGTGGTGCCGGGGATCGAACTGCGGTCCCTGCAGCCACCTAAGCTTTCCTAAGCAGGCGCTTTAGACCACTGAGCCATCCCGCCGGGCCCCATACAAATGAATTTTGTTATTAGCTCTAGGAGACTTTTGATGGGGTATGGGGGTTTTCCATGTAGGGTATCATATCATATCACATCATATCATATCATATATGAATAATGACAATTAAACTTCTTCCTTTCCTATGGTTATTCCTTCTATTTCTTTCTCTTGTCCAACTGCTCTGGCTAATATTTTCAGAACTATGTTGAACAAGTTGTGAAGTGAGGTGTAACGTTAGATTTTTTATTTGTGCTTGCTCTCTTTTGCTGCTGTGAAGATTCATTGCTATAAATTTTCCTCTTAGGACTGCTTTCATTATTTCCCGTAAGCTCTGGTATGTTGTATCTGTATTCTCATTTATTTGTTGATATTGTTTAATTCTTTCAATTACTTCATCTATAACCCATTGGTTGTTTGGAAGGGCTTTATGTAACTTCCATGTGCTTATGGAGTTTTTGCAATTTCTTTTGTAAACAATTTCTAGTTTCATTGTCTACTTCAGAACAAGTGGACATCCTTGTTCTGATTTTAGAGCAAAAATTTTCCATTATGCTCCATTTAGTATGGCATTGGCTGTTGGTTTGTCATGGATGACTTTTATCAGGTTGACATATAGACCATCTATTCCAAATTTATGTGGAGTTTTATCACAAATGAGTGTTGGACTTTGTCAAAAGCTCAGAGTACTATAATTTGAGTACTGTATTGAGATGATTGTATATTTTTGTCCTTGGCTATGTTGATATAGTATATTACATTTATTGATTTGTGTACCTTGAATCATCCCTGAATTCCTGAAGTGAATCCAACTTGATCATGATTTATAATCTTCCTAATGATTTGCTGCATTCTGTTTGGCAGTATCTCATCGAGGACTTTGCACCTATGTTCATTAGGGAGATTGGCCTATAGTTCTCTATTTCGAGTAGCTCTTTCTCTGGTTTATGTATCAGGGTGATATTTGTTCCCCAGAATAAATTTGGGAGCATTTCTTCCCTTCTAATTTCATTAGAGTTTGAAGAGTGCTGGTATCAAATCTTTTCTAAATTTCTCATAGAATTCAACAAAAGATTCATCAGAAACTGGGCTTTTCTTAGTTGATAATTTTTAAGTTATGATTTACAATCTCACTAACTGATATTGTGATATTGAGAATTTTTATATCTTTTTGATTCAGCTTTGGTAATTCATATGTATCTAGACATCTGTCCATTTATTCTATGTTTTCCATCCTGTGGGAGCAAAGATTTTTGAAGTAGGTATTGATGGTGTTCTGAATTTTCAACATTATCATTCCTTGATGAATAAATTTGAGACCTACATTTTCTTTGATAAAATTGACTAAAGACTGATCAATTTTGTTTATTCTTTCAAAGAACCAATTCTTCAATTCATTAATTCTTTGTATTTTTTTCTTGGTCTCCACTGTGCTAATTTCTGCTCTGTTTTTATAACTTGTCTCTTGTACAGGCTTTAGTTTTATCTTGTTCTTCTTTTCCTAAAAGTTTGAGGTATAACGTTAGATTGTTTCTTTGTGCTTGTTCTCTTTTCCTGATGTGAAAATTCAGTGCTATAAATTTTCCTCTTAAGACTGCTTTCATTATTTCCCATAAGCTCTGATATGTTGTATCGGTATTCTCATTTATTTGTCGATATTGTTTAATTGCTTCCATTATTTCATCTATAACACATTGGTTGTTTAGGAGGGCTTTATGTAACTTCCATGTGCTTATGGAGTTTTTGCAGTTTCTTTTGTGACAATTTCTAGTTTTGGGGGCCCGGCAGGATGGCTCAGTGGTCTAAAGCCCCTGCTTAGGAAAACTTGGGTGACTGCAGGGACTGCAGTTCGATCCCTGGCACCACACGCTGTGCCAGTCCTGCTCTCAGGGCAGGCTGACTGGCCATAAAAATAAACAAACAAACAAAAGTTCTGAAACAAGAAAAAAATAAAATAAATAAAATTCTTTAAAAAAAACAAAAAAATTTCTAGTTTCATTGCACTATGGTCACATAATATGCATGAGATAATTTCAGTTCCTTTGCATTAGTTAAATGTGTTCTTTGGGCTCATGTATGGTCTCTTTCAGAGAACATTCTGTGTCAGCCGAGAAGAGTGTGAATTCTGATGAAATAGGCTGGAATCCTCTAAAAACATCTACTAAGTCCATTTGTTCACAGATTTGGTTCAATTCTGATATTTCTTTGCTGATTTCTTGCTTGGCTGAGCTATCTCTTTGTGGCAATGGGGTACTGAGCTCCCACTGCAGTTGTGTTATTGTTCATTTGGCTGTTCATGTCCATTAACAATTGTCTTATATAATTGGATGCTCCTATATATGGTGCATATATATTTATGATTTTTATCTCTTCCTCTTGAAGTTTTCCCTTAAACATGTAGAAACCTTCTTTATCCCTTTTTGTGAAGGATTTTTTTCACTAGTTCAGGCTGCCTTAAGGACAGGTCTGGTATGGCTTGTGGAGCTGGGGATGAAACCTTGGTTCCCTGAGCCTGACTGCATTTGTGCAAGCAGTGCTTTAAACTACTGAGCTATCCAGCAAGCCTCTGTCTTTGCCCCTTTTGGTCATTCTTGCTTTGAAGACCCAGGAGAGTATCATTTAACTTTCATTTGTTTATGGAGTTCTTGTGGCTTCTTTTGCCACTAATTTCTAATCACAATATACTATGGCCAGAGAATATGCATGGGATAATTTTAAATCCTTAAGCATGTTCTGAGGGCTAATATGTGATCTTAGAGAATGTTCCAGCTGGGCGTGGTGGTGCACACCTGTAATCCCAGCACTTGGGAGGCTGAAGCAGGAGGATTGGTGCGAGTTTAAGACCAGCCTGAACTGCATAGTGAGACCCTGTCTCAAAAAGACAAAAAAAAAAAAAAAAGAGAGAGAGAATGTTCCTTGTGCAGCTGAGAAGAATGTGTATTGTGATAATGTGGCATGGAACTGAAAACATCTACTAAGTCTGTCTGTTCACAGATTTGTTTCAATTTTTTTTGTCTAGTTTTCGGTTACAGTGTGGTATGTTCTATTATGATTATGTTGTTGCTTATTTGATCTTTTTGTGTGTGTGTGGTACCAGGGATTGAACTCAAGACCCTGCACTTCCCAGGCAAGTGTTTATTCTATTAAGCTATCTCCCCGAGTTTTCCACCAACAAGTATGTAGTGATTGTGTTTATCTCTTTTGATCATTCTTGGTTTGAAGTGGACATTGCAAACAGAATAACAACCCCTGCTTCTTTCTGGGTTCCTGTCACATGGAAGATTGTTCTCCTTCCTTTGACTTTTAGTCTATGTACATCTGTGTGTTAAATGTGTTTTTGATATATAACATACTATTGGATCTTGTTTCTTGAACCACTTTACCATCCTGCTTCTTTTAATTGGTCAATTCAGGCCACTTACATTGATGGTTACTAACATGTGTTGGCTTATCTTGGTCATGGTATTTTTCTGCTGTTGGTTTCCTGCTTTCCCCCTGGGTTTAATTACTTGTTCAGTTGTTCTTTGTTATGGAAGTATTTTACTTTTACATTAATTTTTAGTTAGTTTTGCAGGGCATATCAATCTTAGTTGGAAGTTCTTTTCTTTCAGGACTTGAAATCCTTCACTCCAAGCTCTTCTTGACTTAAGAGTTTGTGTGGAGGAGTCTGCTATGATTCTGATGGGCTTTCCTTTATAGTTGATCTGTTTCTGCTCTCTAACAGATTTTAATATTCTGTTCTTCTGATGAACTTCTGGGATCAGCTGGTGAGTTAGCTCATCAACAGGGCAAGTGCCTGCCTGGCAACTACAAGTTCCCAAGTCTGATCCTTGGTATCACAACAAATAAATAAGCGAACTATCTTCAAATGTTTGGGGCCGGCCAAATAGCTCAGTGGATTAGAGCATCTGCAAGCAGGCACATGGGCCCAGGATTTGATCGCCGGGCCTGGCTTGCCTGATCTGCCCCCCACCACATCCCTGGGGCCTGTTCACTTAGCAATTGAGACTGGGCCTGGTGGTGAATGTCTGTATTTACAGCTCTTGGGAGGCTTTAAACAGGTGGATCCCTACGAGTCCAATCTAGCAGTGAGAACCTTAGTACCCTGTAGCCCTGTAGACTCTTTTCTAAAAAATACACACACACACATACACATACACTATATATATGGCACATCGACCCTCCCTCCATCCTAAAACAAAGAAAAGAATTTCTGGGATCTTTTTATTATATGCCTTGATGCCTTGGTGTAGTTTTATTTTGGTCATGACTGTTTGGCATTTTATATGCTTCGTTTATTTATATGTGAAATTCATGACCCATGCTTAGCAAGTTTTCTGCCATTCTTTCTTTCTCTCTCTCTCTCTCTCTCTCTCTCTCTCTCTCTCTCTCTCTCTCTATCTATCTATCTCTCTCTCTCTTTCTTCCTACCAGGGATCAAACTCAGGACCTTGCAAGCTGCTGAGCTATCTCCCCCACCCTCCTGCCATTATTTCTGTGAAATTTTTTTATATCCTTTTTTGTTGTCTCTGTGTTTCTCATTGACCCCAATCAAGATTTTAATTAATTATTTATTTATTTATATTTATTTAAGGTCTACAAGGTCTCACTACACAGATCACTCTTGTAGTGAACCTCCTGTTTTCAGCCGCGTAAGCACTGTGATTAGAGACACATTCCATCATACCCAGTCTCAATCACCATCTCCATGAGCCCTGGGAGTGGGGCCCACACAGGCACTCTGGGGATTGAAACCTGGCCTTTGTATCTGCCTAATCAGCTGCTTTAGTCCACTGAGCTATCTGACGGCCCAGACCCCAGTCAGTCTTATGTCATTCTTCTTTGCTTCATCTTGTAGTTTATGAATTGATATTTTTCATGGTTTCTTGCTATTTTTCAGATACTTTTCTTTCCATAATCACTAGCTGCAATACTGTCTTCAAGATCTGAAATCCTATGTTGTTCATTTAACCTATTGTGTATACATTATATGGAGTTTTTATTCTCTTGAATTTCTGTTTGGATCTGTCTCATGGGTTCCATTTTTTTCCTATGCTAGATATTTTTTCCTTTCCATCACTTTTCTGAGCTCATTCATTCTTTTATCTGTGTCTTCTCTAAAGTCTTCATTTATTTTCTTCAGTTTCAGGCTTGTTCTGGGAGGACTGAGGGTCTGCAGTTGCATTTTATTTCTGTGTCTTATCATTTCCTATTTTCTTTTTTAAATTTTGTTTTCTATGTTGAGACTTGCTAGTTTCCTATGATAGATAGCTTTATCTCTAGTATTGAGGTTTCCCTAGAGGATGTCTGTTCTTCAGGATTGTCTTCTACATTTTAGTGGTTTCTTATAGTTATCCCAAAATCCTACATTCCCAATTTGTAAGTGATTTAAGATTACTGGGCCAGGGATATAGCTCGGTGGTCTAAGCATCTGCCTGGCAGTGAATGAGACTGGGCATGGTGGCACACACCTGTAATCCCAGCACTTGGGAGGCTGAAAAACAGGAAGGATCACTACAAGTCCGATCTGTGTAGTGAGAACCTGTGGATCCTGTACTAATTACATTAAAATAAAATAAAATCCCCCTGGTGTTTTCGGTTTTGGGAAAGTGTCCATATTTAATCCAAGAAATGTGCTGGGCATGGAGTCGATCTTAGCCTGTGGGTATAGGGGCTGGGCCTGGTCTTCTGTTGGTGGATCTCGCTGGAGCAGTCCAACTGCTGGCTCCTGGCTGGTGCTTCAAAGACTTACATATTGCTTGTCCTGCTAATTACTCTGCCCTCCAAGGCGTGCGTGTGCTCCTGCATCTGGGGCCCAGCTGTTGTCCTGGGTTTCAGGTCTTAGGATTCCGGGTGGTCACCCTCTTCGACAAAGGCATGTGTGCTTACCCTGCTCTCACAGGCCTGGCTGTCCCAGAAAGAATGGAGGAAGTGCAGAGCTCAGAGACTCATACTGTTCTCTCAGTCCTTGCTTTCCCAGAGATAATCTGTCTGTAGATTTTTTTTTAGAATTTTAAAATTTTATTTTTTTTCTTGTTTCAGAACTTTTGTTTCTTTATTTTTATGGCTGGCTCAGCCTGCCCTGAGGGCAGGGCTGGTGCAGCATGTGGTGCTGGGGATCGAACCGTGGTCCCAGCAGTCACCCAAGCTCTCCCAAGCAGGCACCCTAGACCACTGAGCCATCCCGCCGGGCCCTGGCTGTAGATATTAAAGGACACAGATAATACTGTATCTGATACCTACAACCATTTTGCTTCTTTTGTGACATTGTTTATATCTTAATACACCTATTTCTGCATCTTTGTATCTTTATACATCTTTTTGTCCTACAGTGTTTGAAAGAGTATATAATAGAATGTGAAAAAAGTAGTTATAGCAGCATCTTTGTCTTTGTCTTCTTCGAAATCTTATTCAGTTTCTCACCTTTAGGTAATTCGTCATGGATTTTTTTTTTTTTTTGTAGTTTAGTACAAGGTCTACAGGGTCTCACTATGCAGATCAGACTTATAGTGATCTTGTTGTTTCGCAAGTGCTGGAATTACAGGCAGGCATCTCAGCATGCCCTATGGGTGGGGTTGGCACAGTGCACCAAGTATCAAATCCCAGCTGCTGCACTCTGCTTAAGCAGGCACTTTAATCTGCTGAGCTGTCAGGCCAGCCCCCCTCCTATACCTAATTGATTAGAAGTTTTTTTTTTAATCATGAGATGTTGCATTATATTAAACATTTTTCATCCATTGAGATGAGTGTTCTGCCTGCCATTCTAACTGAATTAACATTTTTCTAGTTTTAAGATAATCTTGAATTCCTATATCTGAAATTTTAATCCAATTTGGATATCTGTGGTTTCTGCTGGCTTTTATTCATGAGACCCTGTTTCCTTGTTTATTCATTTTATTTTTACAATGAGCTGCACGTTGCCTTTGCAAATATGTGTGGAATTTAAGAACTGGAACCAATGAAGACTCTTCCAGAAAAAGACTTGTTTTGCTCTGCACTATCAGTCAAGAAATCACTAAAAATATCCACTTAAGATTGGTCAGATACAGCCGGGCATGGTGGCACAAGCCTGTAATCCCAGCACTCGGGAGGCTGAGGCAGGAGGATTGGTGTGAGTTCGAGACCAACCTGGGCTACAGAGTGAGCTCAAGGCCAGCCTGAAATGCATAGGGAGACCCTTTCTGAAAAAGACAAAAAAAAAAAAAAAAGATTGGTCAGATAATTCCAGCAGTGTAACTTTGGACCATCAATCAGTACAGGGCCAGACCTTATACTTACACATTTTCAAGACAAAGTTCTCAGTTTGGTTTGGTTTGGTTTTGCTTACCCTTTATGAGGGGGATTCATTTAGTAATACCATAGAAAATAGATTGCTGGTTGCCAAAGTTTGAGAATGAGAAGCAACTGTGAATGAGTAATGAGGTTTCCCTTGGGGATGGGGAAAAGATGTTCTCAAATTAGTCTACAGTCTGGATGTTTATGCTCCTCCAAAATTCATATGCTGGACTGGGCATGGTGGTACATGCCCATAATCTCAGTACTTAGGAGGCTGATGTAGGAGGATCACTACAAGTTCCAGGCCAGCTTCGACTCCATAGTGGGGTCAAGGCTAGCCTGGACTACCCAGCAAGACCCCAACTCAAAAGAAAGTCATATGCTGAAACAGAGTCCCTGGTATGATATTATGAAGTGAGGGCTTTTGTGCCCCCTCCCCCACTGTGCCTTGAGACATTAAATAAGACTGACCAAGGTGGTACATGCCTGTAATCCCAGAGCTTGGGAAGCTGAAAACAGGAGAATCACTATGAGTCTGATCTTTATAGTGAGACCCTTTAGACCATGTACTAAACACACACACATAAAAGGTGAGGGCTTTGGAGGGACCATGTGAGGACTCACGGAGCAGACTGCAATTGGAATGATATTGAATCTGCCAGCACCTTGATCTGAGACTTTCCACATTTCCTAACTATGAGAGATAAATTCCTGTTGCTTATAAGCTACTCAGCTTATAGTATTTTTTATGTATTTAGTACAGGGTCTATAAAGTCTAACTACACAGATCAGACTTGTAGTGATCCTTCTGCTTTCAGCCTCCCAAGTGCCACCACACCCAGGCTCAATCACTGTCTCAGTGTGCCCTAGAGGTGGGGCCAACACGGCAGACTGGGGAATCGAGCCCTGGGCACTAGTGTTCTGCCTAAGTAGGCGCTTTAGTCCGCTGAGCTATCTGGGCAGCCCTCAGTATTTTGTTGCAATGATCCAAGTGAACAAAGGCAAATTATGTAGGACTGACTGAAGGTCACATGACTTTCTGAATACTCTAGAAGCAAGTGAGATATTCACTTTAAAGGATGAATTTGGGCCCGGCGGGATGGCTCAGTGGTCTAAAGCGCCTGCTTAGGAAATCCCCAACACCACATGCTGCGCCAGCCCTGCCCTCAGGGTAGGCTGAGCCGGCCATAAAAATAAATAAGTAAACAAACAAGAGTTCTGAAACAAGAAGAAAATAAAAATAAAAAATTCCAGTTAAGACTGTAGTATTGGATATGAGATTTTTCATGTCCATTAAGGTTTGTTTTACATAGTTTGCTGCTCCCACGTTGGGTGCATACATATTTATGAGTGTTACCTCTTCATCATGAATTTTTCCCCTAACCAATATGTAGTGGCCTTCTCTATTTCGTTTGGTCAGTCTTGGTCTGAAGTTTAAACTGTCTGCAAACAGGATTGCTACCCCTGCTTTTTTTTTTTTTTTTTTTTTTTTTTTTT
>PVJA010055214.1:0-11246 GCA_004027025.1 Myocastor coypus | reverse complement strand
CTTGCTAGCTTGCTTTCTTGCTTGTTTTTGAGGTCTGAGGATTGAACTCAAGGGCTTTGACCTGAGCTCTGTCTTTGGGCTTCTGGTTTTTAAAATTTGAGAAGAAATTGTCCTCTTCCTGCCTCAGCCTCCCAGAGTGCTAAGATTACAGAAATGGGTCACCACTACAGTTACCAAAGTGTTGTTGCCTTTTAACATCTGGCCTAAGAAGTTGGAAAATAAATATCTTTAGGAGTTCTGAGGTCCAGTTAGCCATTTTTACCTGGATAAGAATCCACCAAGACATTGTAATTTCAGTTTAATCCAATATTTAATTTCAGCAGTTTGGCTGAGCCTAGAGCCTTTGGATATTGAAGTGGATGGGGACATCCAGTGAAGGTTGGGAGACACTGAGGACCTGGTCCTGGCATTGGGAGGAGACACCTAACACTCAGTGACCTCTGAAAGGGAGGGGCTCAGGTGGTCTGACTGTCCTGACCTTTGTCATATGCAGAGGGAGTGACTCAAGGGACTCCTGATCAACGTTGTTTAATGAACTGATAGCTTCCTTTGCCTACATGCGTAATATTTTAAGGGGCAATTCTCCATGTATTTAATGAGAAAATAAAAAGCCAGACATCCTTTAATATGATCCAGCATTTGGTCTGCTGATGCAGAGAAAAAATGTTAAGTGTCAGTTAACATTTAATTGGAAAGGGGATTTGGATGGAGCTGCGTTTTCCACATTGATGAAGAGATGAATGGGTAACCATTTTCCTTACTGCCTGGAGTCTTAATCCTTCCACCATGCCAAGAAAAAGCAGCCCTTCTCTCCCACCTCCTTTTAAATTTTGCACCCAGGTCCCCCTGTTGTCCAATTCTGCTCTGAGAAAACCCTTTTTTTTTTTTCCCCTAGGATTCTTGTCTTTTTCTCTTTATTCACTCTTACTGCTCCTTCTACTGTTGTAACATTTCATTCAACTCATCTTTAAGCCGCTGGCTCTCTTGTCCTAGGCCTATTTTAGGGTTCTCTCGCTCAGCGTCCTGGGCCTGACGTGCCTGTTAGTCTTCAGATCCTGCTGGGAGGATGTGCAGGCCTTCCTTCTGCCTTCCCCATAGGACTAGCCCCGCCCACAGGAGGCAACAGTCCCCGACTTCAGAGAAACTTTATTCATTCACTGTTTTTCCACACAGAAGTTGTCTGTTTTAAGCCTCTGTTGTAACTTTGGATCTTTCCTGATAATTGTTCACTCAAATTTCTTTGTCTCAGAAGGTTCAGAGAGCTGCCTCGCTTCTCACTCTGCATCCTGATATGCCCCATTTGGGCGGGGGGGTCTCCTTCTCCTTGTGATACCTGAATTCCTTTCTCTGTCTATGCTCTGTGCTTTGGCTATGCCTCGTGTTTTCTTCCTCCGCGTTAGCTCCTTGTTGCTGGTTCTCACGTGGGACGTGGGAAGGATCTGTAACAGAAACAGGCACCAGGCCCTCTGTGGCTGCTGCTCCTCGCTGTTGAGCTCTGCTCGAAGCTCCCTCCTTAGCCATGTGTTTCTGGGCACTTCACGGGCCTGGTGCCCACCTCGTGCCCTTGTCTTTCCTCTCTCTGCTGTCTGGGTTGTCCGACCGTCAGACTTCTCATTTTCAGAGGTGATTTTCATCTGCTTCTCTATCTCAATTATTCACCCAGCCCTGCCCAGTAATTTTGGCTGTACACTGCAATCTCATCTTCTGTCTTCACTGCCCTAGTTTGGAGCCCTCTGGTGCAGCAATACATGACCCATCTTTCATCTGCAAGTCTCCTGTGCTCTGCTTTCTCCTCCACGTTATGGCTGCTCCTTTCTTTTTCCACTTCCAGGACAGGTACTTCGGACAGCTCCAGTGTGTCAGCTTGAAGTGTCATGTGTGATGGGTAGTAAAACCATGTTGTGGCCGTTGGTGCCCTGACATTGGAATAAGAGCCAGATCAGCGGTCTAGGAAGGGCACCTTGTGATGATGGCAGAAGGCAGCCAGCTCTCTTGTTTAGAACAACTCAAAGCTGAGCTGAGAGTAGAAAAGGCAGCTGTGGGATTCTCAGCAGGTGGTGGAGTGTTCACCACACGGGGGGATTTAGGTTTTTTTTAGGGAAAATGCCACAACCAAGAAAGAACAATAGACACTTCACACACTGAGCATTAAGAATGATGACATTTTGGTTGAGGAGATGGAGGGAAACAGAAGAAGACAGCATGGCCACAGACATCACCACACAGGGAAGCAATGTGTCTGGCTGAGCTCAGTCCTGAGCAGAGTTTCAGCCGAACAGGAACATTCCTGAGGCCTGTGGCACCTTGTGGTGGCTGCAGAGCACTTAAAGACTGCCAGGAGAGGCTTGGCATATCTCCACTCCACAAGCCAAGGAGGTCAGGTGATGGATATGTTAATTAGCTTTACTTACTTTACTTACTTAGGCCTACCTGCTCTGCCTTCTGCACATACTTCAAAATGATCATGCTGTATACCATAAATGGAACTGATTCTCCTTCTCCACAGGTTGTCTAGGTTGGATTCAAACAACCATGAATTGGGAAATACTAAAATATCTTTTTACAAAAGCAGTCTAAGAATTTAAAAAAAAAATGATATAAACACAACCAATGTAATTTAACCATTCCTGTATTTGCATTGACACTGTATTAGATATCATGGCATATAGAAGTGGCTCCCATAGATTTTAAGTGGTGATTTATTGATAATTTTTTTTATTTGCCAGTTTAAAATATATGTACATAATATCCCCTCATCCCAGACAGCAGATGAAGGTAGGAGGAGTGTGACTTTGTACCCAAGACCACGTTCCTCATGTTTTCACTGAAGCAAAACCAGAAAGACGAGATAGAGTGGGTTTTAGAAAAGGGCCTCTTTCTACCTAAGTAGCACTGTGCTTCTGAGTTTTTGAAAAATGTTTCAAAGCGCGCATTGAAAGTGCAGCAGAGCTGCTTCCTTCTTGGGAGGAGCTGAGCGGCTCCTGGCTAATTGCTTATATTTATTGCTTCATTGCTCCTCTCTGCTGTGAACAGTCCTTGGAAGCCATATTCTGCAGCCCGTGAGAAGTTAGAAATGCAGGCACAATCTGCAGTTTACTGTGGTGCACGAGCGTAGCTTTGACTCCTGAAAATTTGAGATCTGAAATCAGCGAGAAGAGGAACCGACTGGGCAATATGAGACCGGATAGGCCGGGGTCAGACCTGTGCTCTGGTCAAAATGCATTCGTTCAAATGCTGACTCAGCAGTAGCGCAAGGAACATGAAAATGTGATAATGAGTTGGATATACCATTGATTTTTTTCCCCAAAGTGCCTTGAAAATATTGGAATATCATGCCAATTAGGAGCCAGCCATCCTCCAAATCAGGAGGGGACGTGGAGGTGGTTAGTGGAAGATCCCTGCTCTCACCACCTTCTGTCTAGAGAGCTCTTTCTGTAATGGAAGGAAATCGGATCGCTGCTCTGCTATTACGGCTGGGACCTGGCCCGAGACTCGGAGACACAGACTTTGGAACAATGCAGCTTTTGCCTGCAGTTGCTCTGGACACATTCCTGAGCATTTCTAGTTTGAAGTTCCACAATGAAGTCCTTGCTAGTGTTGCCAGTTGATGTTTAAAAGGTTGTTATTTTATTTTAAATATTTGATTAACATGAAATGTAAAATGGGCTTTGTTAAAGCGAAGAATCCCACGAATTCTAGATTGCTTCCAAACTGCCCCCACTCCCCCAGATCATTAAAATGAAAAATGCAAGAGCTTAGATTATGCAGAATTCTTGGGAAAATGCATTATATGAGTATCACTAGGAATAGCTCTTAAATCATTTATACTCTAAGAAGATTAGGAAGATCTAGAGACTACACTATTCTGGATGCTAACTGCATTAAAAAAAATGTATTTGGTACAGGGCTTCACTATGCAGCTCAGACTTGGAGTGATCCTCCTGTTTTCAGCTTTCCCTGTGCTGGGCTTACAGACATGCACCACCATGCTCAGTCTTGGTGGACAGCTCAGCGTGCCCGGGGGCAGGGCCAGTGTGGCTTGTGGTGCTGGAGATTGAGCCTCAGTCCCTGCATTTTCCAAAATAGGCGCCTAGTTCACTGAGCTACCTCACTGGTTCTTGCTAACTGCATTTTATAATGCATAATTTTAGTTTTAAAAGCCTTAATGCTTAACTGTTATATGAAAATCTTAAGGAAAATAAATGTATGTTTATGTCATAAGTTAACGGCATAGTTGAATTTTAAAATAAATAAGCTTTAAAGTTTTAAAATTTCTCTCTCTGTCTCTCTCTTCCTTTCTTTTTTGTGAGACTGGAGCTTGAATTCACAGCATAATTGGTGACTTACATCCATGCCCTTTCTTATTCATTATTTTGAGATATGGTCTTGCTAAATCACTAATTTGCTCATGTTGAGCAAAAATTTCTAATCCCTTTGTGTCAGGCTTTCCAAGTACTAAGATTCTGGGTGTGAACCACTGAGCACAGCCAAGAAAATTTTTATAATTCTTGATAGTTTTGAGTTCTAATAGACTGTGAACAAAATGCATTTTCCTTGTTCATTCATTTGACAGAACAGCATTCCTTAGACACTTCACTCTTCCAGGCTGTGTTGTAGGTTGTCATAGGTTCTCGTATCTCTGGCATTATCTACCACTTGAGTGTGGTGGCTCACAAACCTGGCATGGTCAGAAGCTGTTTCTTTAGTGTAGTAGAGCCATTTTATTATCATTTATTGGTGTAGTAGGCAATGGTTTGCCTGGTGTGGTCACACGCACCTGTAACCTTAGCATTTGGGAGGCTGAGGCAGGTGGATTGCCATGCAGTTCAGGCCAGTCTGGGCTATAAAGTAAGTTCAAGGTCAGCCTGAACTGCATAGAGAGACTTTATTGCAAACAAACAAATAAACAAACAAACCCAAAATTAATAGCTAACTTATATGATCTAATCCAATCTAATGTGGTCTAATCTAATCTAATTGAGTCATATATAATATATAATATAATATATAATATAATATATGTATATGATATATAATATATAATATATATGCATATATATTTAATGTAGCTCATTGTTACAAAGTCTCACTATGCAGCTGGGGCTTGTGGTGATCTTTCCTGCTTTCAACCTCCCCAGTGCTAGGATTACAAGTGTGTGCCACTACAACTGGACCCTGGCTGGCGCAGCCTCCCTCTTGAGGTTTGAACTGAAGTTCCTATGCTTACCTAAGCGGGTGCTTTAGCCGGCTGAGCTATCTCACCAGCCCTATCTATGTATTTTTTACTTCATCTTGATTTTTATTTGTCTCTTCACATTTTGCCTAATTCCAGTTATTTAACTGAACGTGCCTTAAAGATAGATAACATGCCATTTGGTCCTTCTACTTGGCAGGAGGCAAGGGGAAGAAAGACACAGTGCATGCTTTTATAACAAAAAGTCAAGATTTCTTATTTTGCCACCCAGCTTCTCAGTTTGGGTAGGACATGCTTTACCTGAGCGTTGTTGTTTAGAAAGCATGGAAGGGCAGTGTGTAGGTATGAGTGGAGCCCAGCATCTCAGTGTTGTACAAGTGCTAATTGAGGGTTTGGGCTGAATAGATAATTAACACCCACAGATTATTGAAAGCCTTTCATTTTAGTAAGCAGCTTCACTTTCTCCTTCAGTGAACGTCTTCCAGAGCTGCTAATGAGCTGTGGAATGGACTGGCTTGAGCTTTCTGCTTCTCAACCTTCTTCCTGGTGGAGATACTAGCAAATAGGAACCTAGGTAACAGGCATACAGACAGAGGGCAAGAGGAGGAGAAGGCAAAGAGGAGTCGATGGCAACATTTTACAGTTGTTTAGATGACTTTTCAGTTCTGGCTAATAAAAAGTCTACATCCAAGCCTTTCCAGAGGTTTCTGCAAGGCCAAACTGGGAGTGGAGCTTTCAGCCACTGTCCTGGAGAAGCAGGAGGACACCCTGCGAGACACAGAACAGTTGTTGTCTACCATAGCACAGCGTGCCACATAATTGCAGCAGAAGATAATTTTCTCAGGCCATCATAATCATAGAGGGTTCCTCAAGGGACATCATACTCTTGAGTCACTAAACAAACCTCCTCACATTTAAAAGATTCAATATCATGTGCTTTATGTTTTCCAATGAAAGAACATGAAATTAGAAGTCAATAGCAGAAAGACAATAGGAAAACCTTCAAATACATGGGAACTAAACAATGAACATCTAATGCAGTGTGGGCTGAAAAGAAGTTCCCAAAAAGAGCAAAAGCTCTGTGATTCTCCATGAAAAGGAGGATGTGGCATACGGAAGCTGGGTAATCCCAGTGCTAACCAGTAAAGGAGAGCCGTAAATGCATACATTAAAAAGGATAACTCGAATCTGAGTCTTCGAAGACTGGAAAACAAAGATGAAAGGAAACACAAACCAGGAGAGTGTAAGGGTATGCCATAGCTAACAGGAAGGGTAAATGACATTGATGGTTTGGGGATGTAGCTTGGGCAGTGCACAGGAGGACAAACACAGATGTATGTGGTAAAAAAGATACAACAGAAAAGTAGTGATCACCAGCCAGATAAGAAGTTGAATTTAAAAAATTAGCCTGATAAATTTCAGGAGAAAGTGCACAAAGAAAAGATAGGAATTGGCAACACTGAGAAGGAATAGGAACTGGCACTATATAGAGTGACTTGAGGAAGACAGGGGCTTACTCTGAAGAGTCTTACACATGGAAATCCAGACACTGGGATCCCTTCAAGCCACAAATTACTAAGACATAGCCCAAGATGAAATGGATAATCTAAGCAGTCTTTTAATGGCCAAAGAAATTGAATTTGTAATTAGAAGTTCTCCCAAAAAAGAAATCTCTGGGCCCAGACAATTTCACTGGAGAATTCTAAAACACATTTAAGGAATTAGCAGGAGTTATCCACAATCTCCTCTTGGAAAAGGAGGGAAGGGAGAAGTTTCCTACTCATGTTATGAAGCAGTGTTACACCACCAGGAAGCCCATAGAAAGATAGTGCTCAGAAGGAAACCAGGAAACCATTTCTCAAGAACACTGACACCAGGATCCTGGACAGTCACGTCTATCTGAGAGCTATGCCCACTGCCATACCACTGGAGTTCTGTGCTCTGACCACGTGTGATTTTTGCCTGGCATGGCAGGCTTGTTCAGCAAGCAAAAGTCAGACAGCACACCTGCCATGTATCAATCAAGAGGAAAATCGCAGACACAGGGAAGCCAGCAACCGTTCATCCTGAATGTGTTCAGCACCTCAAAAGAATTTCTTGATGAGGAGAATCTACCAAAACCCTATGTCTGCCGAGATGCTTAACTGAATGACCGGCTGTTTTCTTCCTAAGATTACCCACAAGGCAAGAATTTCCACCCTTAACTTTCTGGTTCTAGCTACCTCAGTAAAGCAAAACAAACAAATAGACAATTAAAAGGCATTCAGGCTGGCAGAAGATAAATAAAACTCTTCTCACTTGTAGATAATTATCAGCATAGAATATCTCAAAGAGTTTACCCCAAATTCCTAAAATTAATAAGTGAATTCAGCAAGATTATAAGACCCAACATCCACATGATAAGCAGTTGTATCTATATGCTAATACCAATGTCGCAACCAAGAAAAAAGAAGCATAGCACTGGTAAAAACTCAAACAAATGGAATATCTAGGGTTAAACTTACTAAAATCAATACAGAGCTTGTATACTGGAAATGGCAGAATGCTGATGAAAGAAATGATAAGTGAGCTCAGTAGAATAAGCACTTGCCTGGCAAGCTCAAGCTCAATGGCCTGAGTTCAATCTCCAGTTCTGCAGAGATAAAAGACAAAAAAAAAAAAAAAAAAAAAAAAAAAAGACAAGTGACCTAACCAAACAGAGGAATCTCCTGTTTTCACCAACTGAGAGGCTGCTCATTCTATTTACTTATTTTATTGCTCTTAATTAGAAATTACAATGTGACAGTTTCAAAACTCATTAGCAGCACATTCCCAATAATTGATATAATACATATTATTGTCTTCATTGTATTTATACAGAGCACATGGTGTAGACATGATAAATTTTCTGATGGTTATTGGTACAATAGATTTCTTTGATCTAAGAGAAGGTAGTTGTATACATAGTCAAATGTTCCACAATTGCAGTGGGTTACTTGCAAAATCGGCAATGTTGGAAGTTGTTGATTTGAGCCTTTAAAGCTCAGCATACTAAACTACCCTTATGTTTTATGCATCATGTTTAAATTTTTCTGCTGGGTGGTATAACAAAACATGAAGTTTTTGTATATTCCAAGGTCAGTCAAAGCCCCTTGGGATTTACTTTGGAGCCATGTACAGTGTTTTGTAGAACTGTTGTCAGTGTCAGTCATGTGGATGAGTCATAGCCATTGCTTGACCAGTTTGCTCTCTGTGAAAGCCTGAGAGAATGTTTTCTCTCTAGGTGACTCTCCTTAGGCACACTATATACCTTCAATCCCTTTCCTTTGTGGTCTCTTAATCTCCTTGAACAGAAAATTTGGAAAACCACTGAGTTACAGGATGTTACAGCACAGATCTTATGTCCTGAGTCCTCACTGACCTTGAAGGGCTAGAGTCAAACTATTGGCTATCCTTATAGCCCCTCTTTTCTTCTAATTTTTGGTCTGTAAACATATTCTTAGCCCTCCAGAGCAAAATCTTAGTGATACTATTACTCTAAACATGGGTACTTGAGCTTAGTATCACTGTCTATCTGAGTATCAAATATCTTAGACTTAAATTGGAATTGATATTTTCCATCAATCATTGATATTCTAATAAATCTCTATAGGATCTGATAAAAGCAGCTACACATTTTTACACAGATATTTAGAAATTTAAGCATGTATCAAATTTTAGCCTGTCTATCCTTTGGCATTTTTCTTAGTCTCTTGCTCTCATTTAATACCCTTTTTCATTTTCTTATAAATCAACCATTTACTTGAGAGAGAGGATAACAGTAACTGAAATTACATTAGAAGGAGCACACATCTAAAATATCAGAATGACAGGCATTCCAGACATAGTTTTAGTGTTACATATTGCTATCATCAGTGTCAAAAACCTTTTGAGGTTTTTTAGAACCATTGTCTAATTCATCCTGTGCATATAAGCGTGTAGTTTTGCTCCTCCTATGTGTCCTCTCTTTTCTGCTTCCACTCACTTGGCTGTCTAATCCTTAAGTCTTTGGTTTCCATTTAGCAGTGTCATACCTCTCCATTTTTATTTCTTCTTTTGAATTCTTACACTAGGGTGACTATACAATATTTACACATGTAGGTCTGGTTTATTTCACTTATAAGTATATGTTCAAGATACATCCATTTATATATGAAGTCTTCAAACTTATCGTTCTTTATATCTGAGTAATATTCTATTGTATAAAAATACCACATCTTTTTCAACCATTCTTCAGATGGGCATTTTGGTTGTTTCCAAGATTTGGCTATTACGAATTGGGCTGCTATAAACATAGGTGCACAGATATCACTATGGTATGATGTTTTCAGTTCTTCTGGAAAAATTCCCAGTAGGGGGATAGCTCGATTTAATGGGATTTCCAGGTCTAGTTTTTCAAGGAGCCTCCACACTGCTTTCCATAATGGTTGCACCAGTCTGCATTTCCACCAGCAGTGGAGACAGGTTCCTTTTTCCCCACAGCCTCTCCGACATTTGCTGTTGCTTGATATCTTTTATAGTAGCCATTCTTTCTGGAGTGAGATGGTATCTAAATGTTGTTTTAATTTGCATTTCATAAATGGCTAGTGATGTGGAGCATTTCTTCATGTATTTGTAGGCTTCTTGAATTTCTTTCTCTGGGAAGTGTGTATTCATCTCAGATGCCCATTTCTGGATTGGGTCTTTGAATTTTGGGATCCTAATGGTTTTTAGTTCTTTATAAATTCTAGATAAAATATCTTTGTTCAAATACTTATTAACTAAAATCTTTTCAAAATTTGTGGGTTGTCTTTTCACTCTGTTGGTAATTTCTTTTGAGGTGAAAAAACTTCTTAGCTGCAGGAGGTTCCAGTTGTTGATGAGGTTGTTCAGTCTTAATATATCTGTTCTTCCCTAGTTAATTTAACCTTTCATTCTGCTGGAACGAAAAGTTCCAGCAAAGTATGCCCCCCCCTCTACACACACACACACACACACACACACACATGCACCTTGGGGGTTGAATTCGGGATCTTGCACTTGCCTGACAGGCACTTATGCTGCTAAGCTATAGCCCCTGCCATTTATATGGAATGTCACAGGACAACTGATCTCAACTCTAATCTCCTAGAAGGAAAGCAGCAGGTGGGAATGCTGCCAGGTGCTCTGCTGCCATCCAGTCAACGTAATGAAGCAAGTGTGCTGTTGGTGGAGGGAAGGGCACAGAGACCAGAACAGAACAGTGAATCCAGAAATAGAGCCACAAATATGCCCACCGCATTCTTCCTGTTTTCTTTTCTACCCCTTTTTTCTATTTGAGGCATCAGAACCTGAACCCTCACTAGTTGAGCACCCCACCGCTAAACAGCACCTCAGCTTGGCCCACCCAATTTGAAATAAGATTCAAAAGCAGTCCAGTAAAGGATAAAATAGTCTTTTCAACACTAGGGAAAACAAAAGGAACTCTGACCAGTGTCTCAAACGTATACACAAATCCACACAAAGTGAACGAAAATGTAAAATGTACAAGTAGAAGAAATATGAAGGGTATCAGTGCCACTTGGAGTGAGAAGAAAAAACATTAGGTTTAACACCTAAAGCAGGTATAATAACTGAAACGTTAATAGATCAGATCTCCTTAAAATTAAAACATTTCATTCAAAAATCTGGAAAAGATTTTGAAGAAGATGTAAAGATGTATTATTTACTCAGAAAAAAAAAATGCCTGAGAACCACATATTTGACAAAGGGTTATGTGATCAGGTCTCAAGGCTCAAGAGTAACGAACAGTCCAAGAAGTACATGAGCAGAGAGGGCTGGAGATGCAGCCCAGGGGGAGCACTTGACCAGCACTGGCAGAGCCTTGGGTTTGATGCCCAGCCCTGGGGAGCTGAGGTTGAGTGCAGGTAGGGCGAAGTGGTCAGAAGATGGTAGCTTACATTTCATAGGGCGCATGCAGATGGCAGACAAACACCTGAGATGTTAACACCATTTCAATTAAGAAAATGCAAATTAATCCACAATGGGATTCTGTAGTTCTAAGTATCTGTCATGA
>PVJA010055213.1:0-11277 GCA_004027025.1 Myocastor coypus | reverse complement strand
AAAAAAAAAAAAAAAAAAAAAAAAAAAAAAAAAAAAAAAGGAGAAGTCCACACAAATGACATAAAAAACTATTTACTGAACAAATAGCAGAAAATTTTCCAAACAATCATGTAAAAAAAAATAACCTAACATACAGATAAATGAGGTATGTAGAACTATACTTACCTGTAAATCTACACAAAGACATAGAACAATCAATATCCCAGAAATTGAACATAAGCACAACATATTAAAAACTGTTAGAGAAGAGAAACAGATCACCTATAGAGGAAAGCCCATTAGAATCATTGCAGAATTCTTAGCATAAACTCTAAAGTCAAGAGAGATTTGAGTGAGTTATTTCAAGTCATGAAACAAAACAGCTTCTAACTCAGATTTATGTACCCAGCAAAACTGTCTTTTGTAGCTAAAGGAGAAATAAGATAACTTTCACAGCAAAGGACAACTGAAGAAACTCATGACCATCAATACAACCCTACAAAATTGTACTGAAACTGACAGATATTCAAGACAGAAATAAAAATGAACAAAATTTCAAGATAACCCCAGAAAGAAATCATCAGGTAGGAAAACAATAAAACAGAGGGGGAATACAAGAAACAAAGAGCAGAAAAATAACATGACAAATATAAGCCAATACATACTAATTGTAACTATCAATGTAAATGACTTCATTTCGTAAATCAAAGGAACCAGACTGGCAGAATGATCACAAAGCAAGGGAAATAGCTCAGTAGTCTAAGTGCCTGCCTGGTAAGCTCAATGGCCCATGTTCGATTCCCAGTACTACATATAGTGTTGGTTCTATGTAGTACTGGCCACCGAAACTGGGCATGGTGGTTCATGCCTGTAATCACAGCGCTGGAGTGACTGAGACAGGCAGATCACTATGAGTCCAACCTGCATAGGGAGACCCTAAACCAAAGAAAGAAAGAAAGAAAGAAAAAAAGAAAGAAAAATATAATTTTTTTAATAATGCAAGATCCAACAATAGTCTGTAGAGAAGAAACACATTTACCTCTAAAAGAAACTTTTAGACTCAAAGTCAAAGGATTGAATATAATACTCCATGCAACAGGAACCCAGGAAAAATATGAATAGCTAGGCTGCTTGCACACAATATAAACTTCAAACCAAGAATGATCAAACCAGATAAAAAAAGGCACGACATACTTGTTAGTGGAAAATTCCAAAGGAAGTGGTAACAGTCATTAATTTGTGTGCATCAATCATAGGAGTATCCAACTATATAATGCAAACATTGATAGAGTAAAAAACTCAACTAGTAGCACAGTTGTAACGGGGCACTTTAATACCCCACTGTCACAAAGAGATAGATGAATTAAACTAAAAAAATCAACAATGAAATACTAGAACTGAATACAATTTTTGGACAAGTGGAATGAATAGATGTTTACAAAGTGTTCCACTCAACAACAGCAGAATTCACATTATTCCAAGCTGCACATGGGTTGTTCTCTACAGTAAATCATATACTTGCCCACAGAATATACTTAAATAAATGCAAAGGAATTGAAACTATCCCATTCACACATTTCTCATACTCTGACCACAGTGCAGTGAAACTGGAAATCAATGGCAACAGAAACCACAAGAATTTCATGAAAATGTGGAAACTGAATAGCACACTCCTGAACAGCAAATGAGTCACAGATGAAATTAAAGAAGAAACAAGATAGTTTCTCCAATTAAATGATTAGGACAATACAATATTCCAGAACTTACGGAACACAATGAAAGCAGTCCTAAGAGGGAAGTTTGTAGCAGTGAAGATCCATATCAAGAAGACAGAGGGGCCCGGCAGGATGGCTCAGTGGTCTAAAGTGCCTGCTTGGGAAAGCTTGGGAGGCTTCAGGGACCTCGGTTTGATCCCCAGCACCACCTGCTGTGCCAGCCCTGCCCTCAAGGCGGGCTGAGCTAGTCATAAAAATGAGTGAATAAACAAACAAAGGTTCTGAAACAAGATAAATGAATAAATAAATAAATAAATAAATAAATGAAAATAGAGTAAGTGCAAATAAAAAACTTAATGTTCAACCTCAAAATTCAAGAAAAATGAAGTACAGGTGTCTTAGTTACTCTTCTGTTGTTACTGGGACAAATACCTGACACTCAAAATGAGGGACAGAAAGGTTTATTTAGCTCACAGTCACTGGAGGTTTCAGTTCATATTCAGCTGGCTTCAAGGCAGAGTGGCATATGGCAGAGGGCAACCTTCCATGGCAGCAGGCAGAGAAGAAAGCATTGGGAGAGAGCTAGCAGCTGCTCAAGCAGCTAACTTCTCTTCCTACCTTACATTGAAATGCAAATCACCTGCCCTGGGGGAGGGGCAGCACCCATTTCCACTATAATCATTTACAAATTCCAGAAGCCAGCCCCAGGACTGCATGAGGCTTTGGGGGACACCTATACACAAACCATAATAACAGGTTAAGTCAAAAGCTCATACAAGGGAAGAAATTATAAAGATCAGAGCAGAAATTAATGCATTGGAGACTAAATAAACAATACAAAGAATCAATTATTTAAATTGCTCGTTCTTTGAAAGATTAAATCAACAAACCCTTGACCAACCTTACAAAGACAGAAAGTAGAGACTCAATATTTAGAAATGAACAGGGTAAAGTCACAAAAAACCCCCACAGAAACTCAATATTCATCGAGATAATTGGCCTGTAGTTCTCTGTTTTGTTTGGATCCTTCTCTGCTTTGTATATCAGGTAATGCTTCTTTCCAGGAACAACTATGGGAGTACTGTTTTCCTTTCAATTTCATTAAGCAATTTTAGGAATAGTATTATTAGATCTCTAAAGTTTCTTTAGAGTTCATCAGCAAATCCATCATGACATGGCCTTTTCTTTGTTGATTTAAAAAATTATTTCTTCAAATTCATAAATTGATATTGGCTTATTTCAACTTAAGAAATTTAACTATATGACTCAGCAGGTAGTCAGAGTCCTTATAAACAGCCTCCTCTTACACAGGCTCAGGATGTTTCTAATTTTAGATATCAGATATTTGATTTCAGCAAGAAGAAAAAAGTGATCAATACAGACTTTGTTAATTCATACATATCTAGGAATCTGTCCATTTCTTTTGAATTTTTCATCTTATCGGAGTACAGGTTCTCAAAGTAGATAATGATGATCTTCTGAATTTGTAAAATAGTCATTGTGATTTCACTCTGTTCACTTGTAATTGTATAGGTTTGTGAGGTTTTTCCTTTCATTTGATAAGACTGACTAAAAGTTTGTCTATGTTATTTAGTCTTTCAAATGTCCGACTCTTTGGTTCTTTGTATTATTTTCTTAGTGTCAGTTGCATTAGATTCAGCTCTGATATTTATAATTTCCTTCCTCACATGAGCTTTGGGCTTAACTTGGTCTTTTCTAGAAATGTGAGGTTAGGCTGTTTGAGCTCACTCTGTTTTCCTGATGTGAGAATTTTATACTGTGAGCCCAAGAGAAGCCATGTCAGCTTCAACCCACAGGGACATAAAGTGACATTTTCTAAGACTTTGGAGCACACCTCTTAGCCCCCTTGTGTTGTAGATGCTGGATATAGAAGAACCTAATTTGTTCCAGTTATTTGCTAATCTCTAATTTATTCTTCTTGGTATGGGGCTGTTTTACCTGCGTTAAATACCTTAAGCTTAAGGGATATGAAACTTGTTTTTAATTTTTTAAATGAAGATCACACTTAAGAGTTTTAAGTCTCAGGACTTAAATTTCAACTTTTGTAAACACTAGAGTTGTTGATATTTAGGGTTAAGTATTATTGTGTTTGAGTTGTAAGCATAATAGTTGTATTATTTGAGACAGAATTATAAACTTGCTATTGTCTTTATTTAGAAATTAAGCATAGTTTAAGGTGAAGTATTTGGGTTTGAAACTGACAAGGGGTATAGTCTGCACAGGACATTGGTGGTGCACAGACCTATTTATATCTGTGTGGGTCCTAGCGGCATAGTCATGGATCCATGTGTGGTCCCTTGCACCTTCCTCTCTAGTGAGGTTCCCCTGTTCTGCTTCCTGGCTGCCCTGAGCTGGACAGCTTTGCTCTGCTATACCATTCTCACATGATGCTTTTTTTCTAAGAGTCAGATGACAATATATTGAATCCTCCTAAATCATAAGCCAAATTAAACGTCCTCCCTTTAGGTTATGGAAAGTGAGTACTGTGTCCAGTTTCTGGGAAAGCTGATAAGAGAAGGTTTTCACCAGTTTGGAAGGTTGGCTATTAGACTTTTAATTTTTAAAGCTATGGTAAATGAAGTGAATGGAACTTTATGTTTTTCAGCTAGTTTATTGTTACCATGTAAAATATTATGGATGTAGACCTTTAATATTGATTTATTAAAGTAGAATCTGAGACCTAGAAGACAGAATCATAGTTAGCAATCATGAAAAGTACAATTTCTGAAAAATAGAACAAGACCATAAAAAACAATCCAACTATTACAAGAGATTGTCAAGAAGAATGACATACGACTGATAAGAGTAAATGAAAATGCAGGGGCTAGTGCAAGTAACATCAAAAAAGAAAAACAAAACTTGTTCAGAGAAGAAAACTTCCAAAACATGTAAAAAGAAATTCACATACAGATATGTAAGTCATAGAGAACTCCAGTTCGTCATGATCAAAATAATCTATACTAAGAAAAGTAATAAGATTCCAGAAATACATCACAAGAGCAGAATATTTTTTTAAAGAGATTTTATTATTTTTTTCTTGTTTCAGAACTTTTGTTTGTTTATTTATTTTTATGGCAAGCTCAGCCTGCCCTGAGGGCAGGGCTGGCACAGCATGTGTTGCTGGGGATTGAACCGTGGTCCCTGCAGCTGCCTAGGCTTTCCTAAGCAGGCGCTTTAGACCACTGAGCTATCCTGCCGGGCTCCAAGAGCAGAATATTAAAAGATGCTAGGAAAAGAAACCAATCACCTATGATGGAAAGCCTATCAGAATCACAGAAAACTTTTCGACACCAACACTTAAGTGAAGAAGCGATGTTTTAACTCCTGAAAGAAAACAATTTCCAACCATACTGATCTATCTTGCAAAATTATCTTTCACCATTAATGCAGAAATGAAATAATTCCATGATAAAGATTAACTGTAGAAATTTAATAGAACTAAACCAGCTCTACAAAGAGTTCTGACAGATATTATAGAAAGAGAAAACAAACCTTTCAACTTCAAAAGTATTAATGAAAAGAAACTATCACGCAGGGTGCAATTAAATGGAGGGGGGGGGGCAGTGAGATGGCTCAGCGGTCTAAAGCACCTGCCTAGGAAAGTTTAGGCGCGCGCTAGGACTGCTACTCAATCCCTGGCACCACATGCTGCGCCATCCCATCCCAGAGCAGGCTGAACCAGCCAAAACACAAATAAATAAATGAGGTTTAAGAAAAATAAAATAAAAATAAATAAATAAATAAACAGAGGGGAACAACAGGGAACCATTAACAGGTTCTCATCAACAAAATTATGTAACAAAGACAAAGCAACATATGTCAGTTACAATCATCAATGTAAATTTTCTCAGTCAATTAACCAGAAGAAATAGGTTGGCATCAGGAATTAAAAGCAGGGGCTGGCTAGGTGAGTCTGGTGCTCTATCTTGCTGTGTGGCCAGGCAACCTGTGTTGCAGGTCAAAAGCTGCCAAACATCTTCCTAAGGTCAACCCACCTGCTCCTCTGGTGGGTTTGAGTCCTATGTCCTCTCGGTGGAGCCCACCACAGCCTGGCAAAAGAATCTATTTCTACCTATCTAGTATCATGTTGACTGTTGGTTTCTCAAAGATGGCTTTTATCAGTTTGAGATATAGTCTATCTATTCCAATTTCCTCTAGGGTTTTTATTATGAATGAGTGTTGAAATTTGTCAAAAGATTTTTCTGCAACTCTTAAGATGATCATGTGGATTTTATTCTTGAATCTATTGATGTGGTTGTATTAAATTTGTGGATTTGCAAATGTGGAACCATCCCTGTATTCCTGTGATAAATCCCATTTGGCCATAATTTATAATCTTCTTGATGATTTGATGCATTGCAATACCTACTAAAGTACCACGAATGTACCTCACATGGCTAAAGAAAACTTTGTTTCTTTAGACCCGGTTATCAAAAACAGTCCTCGGGCTTCAGACAGTTCAGTGATGGGTAAAGAGATGTCTCCAAGAAAGCAGCTGTCAAAGGCTAATGAAAATCTAGAGAAAGGTGAAGACCAGAGAAGCTCTACAGAGGAGTCCCTAGAGACACTTGGAAATGATTGAATTGACATAAAACAGTTGACAGCAAAGAAGAGACAGTTGGCAGCAGAGGCAGAGCAATTGAAGCCACTTTTCTTTTTGAAGGAAGTTGGTAGTCACTTTGATGATATTGTGACCAGTCCCATTGAAAAATCTGCCCCGTTAGACAATGCTGGAGGTGCTCTTACAACTTTTTCTATTCTTGAAGAAATGAAAAACAATCACAGAGCTAAAGATATGAGAGCACCTCCAGAACAAGGAAACACTTTTGTTTGAAGACACTCTCTCTTGGATGAGCTGTTGGAAGTGGACCACATCAGAACAATATATCACATGTTTAGTGCCATCCTCATCATCTTTATCCTCAACACTCTTGTAGTTGATTACATTGATGTAGGAAGGCTGGTGCTGGAATTCAATCTCTTGTTTTTTGCTTTTGGCAAATTATTGTTATTTGGACGTGTTTGGCCATGTTCTTAACCATAGTTTCAGTTCCCTATTTCCTATTTCAGTGTTGAGCCAATTGCTACAGGAAGAGCTCTCATTCAATTATTTCTTCTGTAGTCTATGGCCTATTTTTCACATTCTTCCAGCTTGGAATCCTAGGTGTGGGACCACCATATGTTGTGTTAGTATATGTATTGTCACCAGCTTCCTGGTTCATTATTATATTTGAACAGATTCCTTTGATAATGAAGGCCCATTCATTTGTCAGAGAGAATGTGCCAAGGGTACTATACACAGCCAAAGAGAAGTCAAGCATAGTTCCAACACCCACATTCAGCCAGTACTTATACTTCTTGTTTGCTCCTACACTGATGTACCATGACAGCTATCCCAGAACTCCCACTATAAGATGGTGTTATGTTGCTATGCAGTTTGCACAGGTTTTTGGTTGCCTTTTTATGTATATGATGTCTCCAAGAGGCTTTGTGCATCGTCGTTTAAGAATATAAAACAGGAGCTCTTCAGCTCTCATATTCTGGTCCTATGCATATCTAACTCTATCTTGCCGGGTGTGCTGATGATATTCCTTTCATGTTTTGCCTTTGTGCTCTGCTGGCTCAATGCCTTTGCTGACATGTTATGATTTTGTGACAGATATTTTATAAGGATTGGTGTAATTCTACATCATACTCTATTATAGAACCTGGAATGCAGTAGTGCATGATTGGCTACACTACTATGCTTACAAGAATCTTCTTTGTTTTTTGTTTTTTTTTTTTTTTTTTTTTTTTTTTTTTTTTTTTTTTTTTTTTTTTTTTTTTTTTTTTTTTTTTTTTTTTTTTTTTTTTTTTTTTTTTTTTTAAGAGGTTCAAAACCTGCTGCCATGTTAGCTGTCTTCGCTTTATCTTCTATAGTTCATGAATATGCCCTGGCTGTTTGCTTGAGCTATTTCTATCCAGTCGTCTTTGTGCTCTTCTTATTCTTCAGAAGGGCTTTCATTTTCATTGTCAGTGATGCTTGAAAAAGGCCAATTTGGAACATTCTGATGTGGCTTCCCTTTTCTTGCAGCAGGGAATGCTTGTTTGCTTTTATTCTCAGGAATGGTACGCATGTCAACACTGTCCTCTGAAAAATTCCACGTTTCTGGATTATGTTTAGTCACATTCCTGGACTTGTCATTATGTGTTTTAGAAGTTTAGATTTTATTTCCTTGCCACTGTTTGTAGCTGTTATTGAAATTGGGACCATTGCAGCCTTTATACAGCACGTTGGGACTCACTCCATTCCTTGTCTACCTGAACCTGGGCTGTTGAAAGTTCACTGGAATCTTACATTCCTTTGTTTGTTTGTTTGTTTGTTTGTTTTCCTTTTTGGAAGAGCAGAGATTTGTGGCTGAGTTTATGACAGATTTTTTTTTCTGTGTCATCTCAGTTCATTCCCTGGTGGTACCTGTTTCAGGTCTCTCTAGTCAGCATCTAAATATCTTATTTTTTGGCCTCTGAAATTACCCAAAAACACTTAGGAAGAGCAAAATCAATAAGTACCTCTGGCTTAGAAGTTTTCAGCAAGCCTATAAATACATCAAGAAATGCTCCACATTGCTAGCCATTCATGAAATGCAAATCAAAACAACACTTAGATACCATCTCACCCCAGTAAGGATGGCTATCATAAAGAAATCAACCAGCAACAAATGGTGGAGAGGCTGTGGGGAAAGAGGAACCCTTCTCCACTGCTGGTGGGAATGTATATTGGTGCAACCACTATGGAAAGCAGTGTGGAGGATCCTTAAAAAACTAGAATTGGAAGTCCCGTTCAATCTAGCTATCCCCCTACTGGGAATTTTCCCAGAAGAACTGAAAACATCATACCATCGCGTTATCTGTGCATCTATGTTTATAGCAGCCCAATTTGTAATAACCAAATCTTGGAAACAACCAAAATGCCCATCATTTGAAGAATGGTTAAAAAAAAATGGTATTTTTATACAATGGAATATTATTCACCTATAAAGAATGATAAGCTAGTAGACTTCATATATAAATGGATGTACGTTGAACATATACTCGTTAGTGAAATAAACCAGACCTACATGTATAAATATAGTATAATCTATAGTGTGTCTAAGGAGAGTCACCCAGAGAAAAACATTCTTTCAGGCTTTCACAGAAAGCAAACTGGTCAAGCAATGGCCATGACTCGTCCCGAAGGCTGACACTGACAACAGTTCTACAAAGCATTGTACATGGTTCCAAAGTTAATCCTGAAGGGATTTGACCTTGGAAGACACAAAAGATGAATGTTTTGTTATACAAGTCTTACTTTAACTTGCCCTTGATCACCCAGTGGAAAAACTTAATCACGAGGCATGAAATGCAGAGCCAGATTGGTGTCGTGAGCTGTAGGAGGCTTGGATCAATAGCCTCCAACAATGCCAGTTTCACAGGTGGCCCACTGCAATTGTGGAACATTGGACTCTGTATGCATCTGCTTCCTCTTAGTTCAAAGAGAAGAATTTTTGTTTTCTCTTACCAATATCAATTGCAAGGTGTGTCAAGCCCACACCTTGTGCTCTGTATTACTATTGTGAGAACAATATGCAGTGTATCAACTGTTAAAAAAATTAATGTTTATTGAAAGTGTTAATGTTTAATTGTTTGATCAATCTTATATACCTATATCTATTAATTTAAAGTGATCCAATGATGAAAATATATAATATAACCATTGTTAAATTAAAAAAATACATAAATGTGATGTAAAAATAAATAAATAAAATTTATTAAAAAGAATAAGTTTTAGACGGGCGTGGTGGCTCACGCCTGTAATCCCAGCACTCGGGAGGCTGAGGCAGAAGGATTGGTGCAAGTTCGAGACCAGCCTGGGCTACAAAAGTGAGCTCAAGGCCAGCCTGAACTGCATAGCGAGACCCTGTCTCAAAAAGACAAAAAAAAAAAAAAGAAGTTTTTCCATACACACTGTAGGAAGTTATACTAATTTAATGTGCAATTGGGGAAAAGAGAAATAACATGTAACAGTTTCTGCTATTTATAGTATGAAAGGAAAATAATCTATTTTCCAAAGATGATCCCATTATATACCTTATTTTGTATTGGTTTTAAAGTTCAAGCCTTCAGCTTTTTCCTTCTGTGTAATTTTTGTGGAACGGTTATTTGCCTTTGCCCTTCTTGAGTCTGTATCCACAATAATATGTTGAGGGGGGTCAGAGTAGGAAGGGAAAAAGAAATGCACAGGACAAAATTTCTTTTTTCTCTTATAAGATTTGCAAAGACTGAGTCCATTATGTGTTTAAAGTAGTTTATCATGTAATTTATATAGTATATTTTTTAACTTTAATAATTTATTTGAAGTTAGAAGTAACCATTGATACTGTTATTTTATTGTCTGATAAATACTGACTTAACATTAAAAAAAAAGAAGCAAAATCAATACAGTGCTTTGAAGAAAAAAGTTAACTCAAAAATAAATTAATGGAAGCCGGGTGTGGTGGCGCACGCCTGTAATCCCAGCACTTGGGAGGCTGAGGTAGGAGGATCAATGCGAGTTCGAGACCAGCCTAGGCTACAAAAGTGAGCTCAAGGTCAGCCTGAACTGCACAGTGAGACTCTGTCTCAAAAAAGACTAAATAAATAAATAAATAAATAAATAAATAAATAAATAAAATTAATGCTCCAAGAGACAGAAAATGAAAAAAAATATGTAAATTTCAACCCAAGACGGGTCAAAATAGATGCAGAAGGACATTACATATATGTCAAGGAAAACTATATGAAGAGAACACTCATAAATATATGCACCAAATATAGGAGGGAGGAACTTATATAAAGCTAATATTAATGACTATGTAAAATCAAATAAACACTAGCACATTTGTAATGAGGGAGCTTAGTACTCCACTGTTATAAATAGTTCTATCAGCTACATAAAAATCAACAAAGAAATATCAGAATTAGAGCAAGCCTGTGAGCAACTGGATTTAGTAGATGCACACAGAGCTTTCTACCTTTTTAGTATTAGAATATATATATCTTTTACTCTGGGGCATAAGATGCTCTCCAAAATAGACCACATCCTACTAAACAACCAATTGGACATGGATCAAATAAAAGAAGAAATTAAACAGTATCTATAATTAAATGATAATCCCACAACAACATCCTGGTACTTATGGAACACAATGAAAGCAGTCACAAGAGGGAAGTTAATAGTCCAGATTTAATGCAATCCAAATCCAAATACCCTTACCATAACTCATAGAACTGGAGAAAGCATTCTTGAAATTCATTTGGAGCCAGAAGAAACCTAGAGTAGTAAAAACTTCCCTGGCAACAAAGGTAAAGAAAAGGATATGTGGCCCTGAGTTGAAATTATATATACTACTTAGCTATTGCAATAAAAGCAGCATGATACTGACCAAAAAAAAAAAAAAAAAAAAAAAAAAAAAAAAAAAAAAAAAAAAAAAAAAAAAAAAAAAACAAAAAAAAAAAAAAAAAAAAAAAAAAAAAAAAAAAAAAAAAAAAAAAAAAAAAAAAAAAA
>PVJA010055212.1:0-11261 GCA_004027025.1 Myocastor coypus | reverse complement strand
GTGTGTGTGTGTGTGTGTGTGTGTGAGTGAGAGAGAGAGAGAGAGAGAGAGAGAGAGAGATGCGGGAGGGAGAAGGAGAGGGAGAAGGAGATGGAGAAGGAGAGGGTAGAGGGAGAGGTGAGAGTGATGCCAGTCAGTAGAATATTTTAAGCCTATGTAGTAAAAGTGAAATAAACAGATTGTTACACTACAGCTCTCCTGGCCCATCCAATTGCTTCAGTAACACTCTCTAACACCAATACAAAGGGCACTGGTGTTGGGCTGATGGTGTGGAAAAATCTCTCTCTAAATGGACACGAAACTGAAGGGTCTGAAGCTTCTGAGCTTTGTTTTAGTAAGGAGCAATTTTTATGAACAAATAAAGTTACATTTAGGGCCAGCCAGATAGCTCAACAGATTAAAGTGCCTGCTTAGGCAGATGCAGGGACAGGGGTTCAATTCCTGGAGTGCTATGCTGGCCCCACCCCCAGGGCATGCTGAGACAACAATTGAGACTGGACATGGTGGCACACACCTGTAATCCCAGCACTTGGAAGGCTGAAAACAGAAAGATCACTAGGAGTCTGATCTGTGTAGTCAGACCCTGTAGACCCTATACTAAATAATTTTTAAAAAATAAAGTTACACTTAATATGCACATTTAGGTACTACATTTTTGGTTCTTTATATAATCTTTAGCTAAATAAAAATATTACATTTCATTCTGGTATAAAAGCACATCAATTTCTCAAAATAAAATATACTACTTGGAGAAGATATTAATCTTTTGAAATCTATTTGCTTGCTCCCCACCTCCCTTTGGTTTTTGGAGACAGCATTTTGCTATGTAGTTCAGGCTAGTCTTGAACTCACTAAGTAGCCCAGGCTGGCCTCACACTTCTGGTGATCCCCCTGCCTCATCATTCTGAGTGCTACATTTACAGGTGTTCACCATCATGCCCTAAGGGCCTATGTATTTGCAAGGTTCTTTAAATACAACTTCATTTATTGACTATAAGAAGGTAGTAGAGCACAGTGAAATAGCACCTGCTACGCTATAATAAAAGATGATTTTTCTTCTAGACCTTGCTCTGGGACAAGTTGTGTGGAGCACTACAACTTCCTGGGCCTGAGTTTCTCCACCTATAAAATAAGGGGATTACGAGTACACCTCTAGTCTCAAAAATCTAACATGAAAACTGCACATTTTCTTCAAGAATTTCAAAATGCTTTACACTTCAAACACAGGATTATTTGAAGCAAATGTTATTATTTTCAATGTATTGTTGAAAAACTTTTTAAACAGGATTAATAAAACTAAAATGGATGGCCAAATTGTGAAAGAAATCTAATTCTGAAAGCAGACTTGATTTCTGTTCATCAGTTTCAGCAAGTTATTTTACCAGTCTGCTACTGACATTTAGGAACCTGAAGACTCATGGAAAAAAAAAAAAAAAAAAAAGTAGTGTATAATCATCTAGTAGAGAGCACAACTGTTTATGAAAAGACAAAGGGTGGGGTGACTGCAATCCCAGCACAGGAGGATGCTGTGAGTTGGAGGCCAGCCTGCCCTACAAGACAAGATCCTATCAGTAAGGAAAGATGGATGGATGGATGGATGGATGGATGGATGGATGGATGGATGGATGGATGGATGGATGGATGCGTGGATGGGTGGATGGGTAGATAGATGGAGGGAGGGAAAGAGGGATGGAGGAAGGGTGGGGAAGGAGAAGGAAGTCAAATAAATAATAAAAGTTGTATAACATTCTACTTCCCACAAGTAATTTCTGTTCAAGGTGGGCAGTTATATACGTTAATAAAATAGTATTTGCACATAAAAAACAAAAGATAAGGTCCACTATGTTTCTATAATTCACTGGGCCCTTCGTGTCTTCAAAAAGATTAGTAATTGTATTTGTGTGGTACTGGGGATTGAACCCAAGGCTTCACACATGCTAGGTAAGAGAACACACTGCCTCTGAGCCACACTCTCAAACCATTTTAAATCTTCACACAGCTCTCCAAAGTTCCCATCTGCCCTTGAGCTTCAATCCTCTTGTCTCATCCACTAAATATAAGTAGCTGGAAGGAGAGTCATGTGCCACTATGCCAGTAAATTATTTTTATTTAATTCTTTATCAATGTAAAATAGCATTTTCAGAAAATATTTAAGTACATATAGAAGCCGGATTCCATCCTACTCACATCAAATCACATACACTCAGGAACAACTCATGTGAGGCAAGCATTAAGACAGTGTGAGTGCTTCTTCCCTCCCTTTCCTCTTCTTTCCTTTCCTTCTCCCTCCCTCCTTCTTTTTCCATTCCTTCCTTCTTTCTTTCCTGGCGCTGGGAACCAAACTCAGGGTCTTATGCGTACTAGGTAAGCACTCTACCCATGAGCTGCACCTCTGCCTTATTGTACATACTTTATGGAGGTAATTGAATACATTTCTGGGGAGGAGGAGAGGATAAACACTAAACAATAAAATGATTATAGACATATTAAAAGCAGAATGGTGCTGGGGATGCTAGCTGTGCGGTAGAGCCTTGCCTAACTGTGGGAGGTCCTGTATGTGATTCCCAGCACAGAAGGGAAAAAAAGTTGAAATCTTCATCTAATTACTTAGACATTCTCAGTGTTCTGTGCACACACACACCCTTCCTGTTACTTGATCTCTAATTTCTGCATTCTAACAAAAACACCTTGTTTTAGACAAACATTGTCAAAATTGGGAAAGAATGACTTAAGAATCCTTAGAAGATAAAATAAATACTTATCTGAATCTAGAGATAGCAAATAAAAGTATATTAAAGCAGACTAAATATATTTAAGCATGTTATGCAAAAAGTGTATATATTATCTTGTTATGGTATACAAACATAAACATATTTTTAAAATAGATTAAACATACATATATCAATAATTTTTTAGACTAGTGAGCTATGATTTTTCCTTATTTTCCAGTTTCTGAGTAGTGAGACCATCTTTAAAAAAAAAACTTAATTGGTTTAATATTTATGTTAGTAGGTCAATCATTTGATAAGAATTTTATGGAAATACAGCATGCATACCTCTTAGAAAGTACCAAAAGAAGTTGCCTCTGACAACAAAAACTAATTTATAAGCAACCAATGTATTTTAAAGCCCTAAGCTCAAAATAGAAGAACTTAAGATTATGGATATAATTTAAGAAAGTTATTTCATTGCTTTTTAGTCTGTGGCTGTGAGCAAGTGTGGAGGGCTATCCAGTTAGTTCAGTGGTTTAAGTGCCCGCATGGGCAATCCCAGTCAGGCACAGGGGACAGCAGTTCGATCCCCACACCCATTCTTAAGGCAGCTTGAGCCAGATAAGAAAAAAATATATATTTTACTGATTTTGAAAAAAACCAGACCTACTATCTTTGGAGTTTACAACCAAATATTAGGCAGTAGCTTTTAATTTAACAATAAAATTATTTAATTCCAAAATGTGATTCTAAACTTCTTAAAATTCATGGAATATAGAAAAATGCATACATATTCAGGAAAAGAAAAATAGTATGATGTTTTTACAACAGATAGTGTTTCTCGCATATGGGGGACCCTAAAGGATGGTATACATCACAGAAAACCCACTACCCTGGCACTTAGAGAAGTTGAAAATGTATGTGGAGCAACTTGAATGACCAGGGTTACTACCCAAGCAGCAGTTTGCCACAATAATAAATGTCTGGAAACTAATGGCTGCCACTTTGAGCACCTCTTGTAGAGATCAAGAGAATTTGTATTAATTTCACGATGTCTCAATTTAGCATTAAAATATTCATATGAAATTTTCTTTTCCAGAAGTATATATACATTCTTGGTGACCTCAACTTATTAATATTTTCTGCCTGTCTCTCTCTGTCTTTTCAACAAGGACAAAAATGGAGCTTTACTTTTCTAGTACTAATAATAGGCAAATGATTCATACTAGATACCCTGTTTTAACATAGTTTCTGGAGTAGATTTATTACTATAAAAGTTTTTTTCCAACTATTTGCAAGAAAGGGCAAAATCACAAAGGGCTTGTTGCAGAACTAGAGACTGTACAAAAACATTCCACCATCAACTTAGTGATATACTGTTAGGGCAGAGAGAAAATGCAAATAGCAGAAATATTTAACTACAAAGGACTTGCATAGTTTCTTAGTAAAAGAACATGCCTGGAAAAAAAAAAAAAAAAAAAGAGCATGCCTGGAATTACAGACATAAATTTTGACAGTTTAAGGGCAAAAGCAACACCAAAAAGTTATGGTTATTATTATGCAAAGAATGGCTATTTTAAATTTACATGACTAGCATTGGTTGAATTAAGCAATGTAGCTCAGGGATATAGCTCAATAGTGCAAGTGCCTGCCTGGCAAGCACAAGGTCCTAAGTTCAATTCCTGGTACCAAAAAGAAAAGAAAAATGAAGCAAAGCTTGGGCTTCCTTTATCTGACCCATTACACATTTGTGCTCAAGTAAGCCTGTCAAATGGTACAAAGTGATGTACAGCTTCTGGTACTTTTTTGAATCAAGTACAACACTTTATAAGAAAAATAAAAAGAGAACTCAGGGAGGGGAGGTGTAATGCAAGCAGATGTCTTTCTACTAGGAAACGTTCTGTTATTGCTTTTAAAGAACACATTTAAGTGTAAGTATAAAAAGGAATAAACGTTTTCCCTTGATATAAAATTGCAGGAATTTATGTTGAAAACAAAAATTTTCACTAAGCCACCCTACAAAGCTTAGAATAATCAAATATTCACATCCATTTTAGTATAGAAAGGCTAATTATAGTAAGAACAATGTACATTTTGAAGATACAATTATGGATGATATGTTAGAGATGGCAATTAGGACACTTTTGTTTGTGTCTTGACACAGGATCTCACTAGCTCAGGCTGGTCTTCTACTTTTACAGTGATCCTCCTGCTTCAGCCTCCTGGATGCTAAGATTACACACATGCACCACCACATACGAACAAGACAGAATTTTTCTTTTTGGAAACCAGGAATCAATCTCAGGATCCTATGTTTGCCAGGCAGGCACCACCAAGCTATATCCCCAGCCCAAGACAGACTTGTGTTATGAATTTACTTTATCAGGGGAAAATGTGCTTTTATTCTGCCATCTGAAATATATAAGATAAAATGAAAAGGCAAATGAAAGGCCAGGAATTAGGCCTTTGCTAAACAGATAGACACCAACTCAGAAAAACTTAATGGGTATCTCTACCTTAGAAAAACAACAGGGCTAGGGAGATAGCTCAGTGCCTGCCTGGCAAGTGCAAGGTCCTGAGTTCAATCCTCTGTACCGAAAAAAAAAAAAAGCAGCCACCCACCAATAATCGAATTTATACTCAGAACTATTTATTTTTAAAAATTGTGCAAAGAACCCACCTTGCACTATATGTTAAATAATTCTGTTAAGTAGGAAATAAATTTTACAGAAGCTTATAGAATCAGATCTACAATCAAAGTTCATGGTGTTTTTCACAGGTGGCACCCAGAGCATTGTTAAGATTACCTAAAGAAAAGATCTTACTCAGAAGTGATTCGGCTTACTAAATGGGGAAACAGGCATAGAATAGGCATGGTGCTTAGGATCAGTAAAAATACATACAGAGTAATTTCATTTGCAGCAAAAATGATCTTACTCTATCCTTACAAGGATATTCAAAAAGAAAAGGCATAATTACAAATAAGATTTAATAACAGATACTGACTGTTAACATATTTCAGAAGGTCTTATAGAGGAGATAAATTTCCATAGGAAACATATTCTCATGTCTCACCAAAAAAAAAAAGTGTAATAGCTCATAAGTTTTCTGCAAAAAGTTCATTTGAGAAATAATTTATTGCACTCATTTCAGCAACACATACACTACACCTGGAATGAGAAATGATTTATTGCATGCAAATATCAAACATATTAAGATTAAGGGCATATTTTTTTATCTTTAATACTGTGTTTAAAATAGCATAGAAATTTAGGGCACAGTCCAGTTAACTAAATGGGAAAAGGACTGTCAATCGTGCCCAAAATAATTTCATCCGTATATGTAAGGCATCAAAAAAAAAAACCTCTAACCTGCCCTTTTATAAAATTTACACTGTATAATGTTCACAGGTAATGATAAGCAATGAACATCTTCAAATTACGCTGAGACAAAGATGTTTTGAAGAAATACATTTCACTTGGCTAACATACTTTTGTTATCCGAAAAGCAATTCTGGATAAAAACTATTTTCAAACAAGTGTTTATTTATCACTTTCATATGCTAAGCTAAAAAACCTCCCTAATGCATGTTTACTTTACCTGAAAATGAAATCTATAAATGATAAACTTTTAAATAAAACTACAAACATTGCTTTCCTGGACTAGATAGTGGATTCTAACAGTATAGCTGACTGGCGAGAATTATAAAAGAGGAATTTTCCTCAACAAGGCATCAGAGTAGAGAGAAGAGGAATCAGGTGTGCTGCAGTCTTTACAGTATAACCCATATGAGAGCAGAGGAACGTTCTACTGAGAGCCTGTGAGAAGCATCTTGAGACAACAGGGGAAGAGACATGAAAATCAACTGGGAGAAAAATGTGACTGTGGCATAAAGCTTCAGATTTAGCATGGACTTATGAGAAAATAAATTCTAAGCCATGAGTAAAAGGAAAATGGACAATGTTGATAAGGTAGAAGTTTATGTAAGGAAGTCCTCTTTGCAGATTTTACTTCTAAGGTGGAAACCCATTTCTCTAGAAGGATTAAAATCTATCCTCATATGGAGGTAACTCTAACTGAGGAGGAACACCCCATATATCTGAAAATTAAAGTTCAGATAAGGACAGTAGGCCACAATATGTTAAAATCATATTTTATTTCAATCCGCTATGCTGAAGCATACAATGACCTAAACACATACCTTTAAACTCCTTTCCTTGCAAAAAAAAAAAAAAAAAAAAAAAAAGCCAATGTGATATAAAGCAAGCATACATGTTTTGAATAGATAACATTTATCAGGATGTAAGGAAAAGCATCGAATGTTCTCTAAAGTGGGCTTTAAGTAACCTTTTGAAACCATGCAATGTTACCAATGTAATAAACTCAGACCAATGTCTGCTTCATGTCTGTCCTTTCTCTTTGGCTAATCTTACTACATTCTACCAGATGGTTTGTTTCCATTGCCCCCAAAAATTATACTAAAAAAGATTTAGCATAAGCTGCATGAAATTCTAACTGAAAGGTAACGCGTGTTTTTCAGTCCTTTCACCACCTAGAGTCACTATTAACCAGCCCGCTAGCTGACTACCCAGCTCTACCAAGTCCCAGAGAAAAGTGCAGTGGAAGATCCTCAGTATAGGTTGTCAGTGTTGGCACTCCGCGGGGTCTTGATCTTCTCCAGGTTCTTAAGGATGACATCGTGCAAGGTAGCATACTGATTCCTGATGTGCACCAGGATCTGGCGCACACTCAGGTACTCATTTTCATCGACCTCTGCTATGGTGTGGAGATAATCTTCCACTTGTGGGTACTTCACTATCTTGGACACCAACTTGGCCCGAGTGTTGTAGTAGGTGGAGAAACGGCGTAGATAGGAGGTCGCGGTGCTCTCCACAGTCCACAACTGGTCCACGGTATCCTCCTGGATAGACACTCCAAAGTTATTGCCGTCCTCCACCTTTGGGATGAGCAGCTGGACCCACATGCGCACCGTGTTACACTTCTCTCGCAGCAGCTCAATCTCTGGCTTGACCCGCTCAATCAGCTCCACCAGATGCTGGTTGCTCCGCAACAGGTATCCTTCTCCGCTGGGCAGTGCAGGGACTTTGCCTGGGGTCTGGGTCTGAAGAGGCAGTGGATCCCTGTTGGGCCCATCTCCTGCAGTGTCTGGGGTGGACAAGGGCTCTGGACCCGGCACTGAACGGATTCGGGACAGATCCTGCAGCCAGAGCTCTTGGACCTGGATATCCAGCTCCGAAAGCTTCTTAGGAAAGAAGATGGAAACCAGATCTTCAGCTTCTCGAGCAATACGGGCCCGAAACGAATCTACTTTGCCTTGCATATCCTGATCTAGATTCAGAGGGGAAGCCACGGCCTCCAAAGGCGTCGAGGGTGGAGCAGGTACAACTTCGGGCTCTCTCTTCCGCAGGCTGGGCTGAAGCCTTAGCTACCACCACCAACTCCCAACAGACCCGCCGGAAGTGACGCAGGGGGCGGAGCTGCAGCCACCCACAGCCAACCACTCAGTAGGAGTGGGCAGCCTTGGGCAGGTGCTGGGTGTCCTTGCCCACCAAGTCACTATGGAACTGCAAGTTAGTAAGACCTTGCAGGAAGCGTTTCCGAAAGTCATCGCTCCCTTATTTGCCTATCGGGAGAAAGCCTAAACACAAATGGTATTATCAAAGAATGTTACTAGGCCTGGATAAATTGGGCCTTATCAATGGGAGCTCAAAGAAATCCATAATCCCTGCACCCAGAACAAATAATCTCTTGGAAAATGTACTTTTCCACATGGGCTGTCCAGTAACAAAACTCACTTCTAGGGAGACCTAAGTCCCATCTTTTTTTTTTTTTTTTTTTTTTTTTGTATTTCACAGAAGGGTCTACAGGATATTCAGGGTGCTAGATCAGACTCATACTGATCCACCTATTTACAGCCTACAGGTGCACGCCACCACGCTCAGTCTACTAAATCCTATCCTTACAGGTAATTGTACAGTGCTCCCTAACTCTGAAGTGGCACCTAAATCACCAGCAAACTTCTAAGATTTTCTATGGCTTAACAATTTTTAAATTATAGGGGCTGGCAAGATAGCTGAGTGATCTAATGTGCCTGATTAGGCAAGCATAGGCAACTGCAGAGACCAAGGTTCAATCCCCAATACCACATACTGTGCCAGCCCCCACCCCTAGGGCAGGCTGAGCCGGCCATAACATAAATAAAGTTTGAAAAACAAAACAACCAATTTTTAAATTATAAAACTTGTTAAATGGCTTTTTTAAACTCATTTTTTGGGGGATTGAAAGTGTAGCACACTGAAAAAAATATATGAATAAGCCCCTCAGTTGCCCCAAAAAAGAAAAACACCCACCTGTGGGGGGGGGGATAATTAATAAAATTTGAATTAAATGCTACATCAGAGCATCAAGATCATGATTCCTGAATTTTATCACAGAACTATAGTTTCAAATATCTTCATTTTTTAGGAGATAAACACTGTTGTATTAAAGAATAAAAGAAGATTTTGTATTGTCTATTTTCACATGGTACAAAACAATTGTGTATACGTGTACCCATGTATACAGACTGATGGCAAAGCTAAAAAATTGAGTCTGAATACAAGATGTATAGGAGGTTAGTATTAGTCTTATGACTTTTCTTTAAGCTTGAGACTGCAAGTATTTCAAAATAAAGTTTTTGAAACCTTTTCCCCTTACATTTTTTTCCCCCTAAAACAGTCTTATTTTGGTCTAAACAATACCGCAAATAAAGTCCATGACTGACTTTTACACTAAAATTATTAAAGATGCTTTAAAAAGATTATTCTAAAGATGTTACAGTATGATTAATTTCATATGCAGTTGTCACCTCAGGCTATAAACTCCTTCAGGGCAAAAGCCAAATCTTAATCTGTTTCCAACATGTTCATCATAATTCCTGGTATAAAGTAGTACTCAAATATATATCTAACAAAATGATCTTGAATTAGTGAAATTTTGCCTAGCCATAACTTAACATGAACTAGTATGTAAGAGGAGAGTATCGATAAAGCTAAATGTTACAGGCTTGGGCTCTATTTTACTCTTAAGAGTTTTCCCAGGTGGAGTTCATTAGAGAAAGAAATTTATTGTAGAAAGGAAAAGGCAGCAAAGGGCAGTTGGAATTTCATCTCAAGGCATGAGTTGACCCAGTGAGGAACAGTTATTTTGAGTTGGAGACAAAGCAATTCCTGAAGAAAATGGTCAGCAGCAGGACTTTCACCTGTTATAAATAATCCTTTGGTCCTGAAGGGAGGTCTGGAAGGAACATCATAACTACATATGTGCCATCCAAATATGCCTATACCAACAGTAGCAAATTGTGGTCAGGGTATCTATGTTCAGCCTAATTAAGAGGACGAAATTCAAAGATGGTTTTTAGTTCAAATCTGGCTGGAGTGTTTTATTAGGATGCATACAGTGAAAGTCTGTCCACTGACTCCACTGAGGAGTCAGGATATATATGTAGTCCCATTTTATCCCTGGGGACGTATTCCAAGACTCTCTTTAGACCCTGAAACTGCCGAGTACTGAACCCTACATATTTTTCCTATAAATATAGACATACCTATTATAAGGTCATGTTTATGTAGATCTAATAAGATATTAACAATTAATAAAATTGAACAATTTTAATAAACTGTAGCGAGTAAATTTGATCGCTCAGAGTATCTTACTGCCTTGTACTCACCCTGCTTGTGAGATGAGATGAGCCCACTCCAGATGATATTATGCAGATGAAGGAACATGAATGTGATGTTAAACAATCACAAAGGGTTACTGAAACACAAGTACTGTGACAGACAGTTGATCTAGTGGCCCAGACAGCTACTATATGACTGACAAGTAGGTAAATAATATGTACAGTATAGATATAGTGGGACAGCATGAAATTTCATTATGCTATCAGAATCACATGCAGTTTACAACTTGTAAATTATTTCTGGAATTTTCCACTGAATATTTTCAGGCTATGGTTAATCTCTAGCAACTGAAATCATGAAAAGTGAAGCTGGGGATAAGTGCAGATTAGTATTCATGTGGGTCAGGTTCTGGACAGCTACTGGGATAATGGATCCCAAGATGCACAGGGAAGCACTAGGAAATGAGGCAAGAAAAGTGCCAGCCCATGCAGGCCAATCCCTATTTGCCACGCTTAAAGAAACTTTAATAAAAGGCAGTCAAGTAATTTAGGCAAGGAAAAAGTACACTCAGATGATATGACAGACTGAGGCTTATGTGAAGAAGAAAAGAAAGAGAGGTGGCTTCCATGCTCTTACCAATAAAGCCCCCCTCAGTGAAGTGGTAAGGATGCTGAAGAGAAGCATAAAGAGAACTTGAAGCTACTTAATAGTGCCTAATGTAGTCTGGAGACAGAGAGATGAGAAAAGTTAGAATTCAATGCTACATAGCTTTCTTTCTGTTTAGGGAAAAAATTCCTACTTATACTTAAATCTTGCACAAGAAGTGAATTAGATACTGAGCACATGTTTTTTACATGCACGTTTACAT
>PVJA010055211.1:0-11250 GCA_004027025.1 Myocastor coypus | reverse complement strand
CTATGCAGTTCAGGCTGGCCTTGAGCTCACTTTTGTAGCCCAGGCTGGTCTCGAACTCGCACCGATCCTCCTGCCTCAGCCTCCCAAATGCTAGGATTACAGGCATATGCCACCACGCCTGGCCACATGGTTATTTCTTTTTTTAAAGAATTTTTTATTTTATTTATTTTATTTTTTTCTTGTTTCAGAACCTTTATTTGTTTATTCACTCATTTTTATGGCTGACTCAGCCCGTCCTGAGGGCAGGGCTGCCGCAGCATGTGGTGCCAGGGATCGAACCACGGTCCCTGAAGCCACCCAAGCTTTCCCAAGCAGGTGCTTTAGACCACTGAGCCATCCCGCCGGGCCCGCACATGGTTATTTCTTATTCAAAGAAAAATAAAAGATTGTCATCCTTTTACATAGGACTGTCATTCTTCTACAGAACGTTTTATGAGTTTCTGCTCACAATTTTGTTTTGCCCAGGAAGCACAGCTGTCCTTTAAGTTGTGTGCCATCAGTCCATGGATAGAGATGGTGAAAGCTGGGGAGAGGGAGGCTGCAGAAAGAAGTCAGGCCAGAGAATGTAAAAGGATGTCTTTCTTTGAGGTTGCCCTCTTTCCCCCTCCCCCTGCTTCTTGACCGTGAGACTCAGCACATCACTTCCTGTCCAAGTTGGCACCAGCAGTGGCCCAGTGACTCTGCCCAGAGTTCTCAAGCTTCAGCTGGCAAGTCTCCAGGAATAGAGTCGCTGAGGGAAATGGCTCAGCCTCCTGCTTTTCTTTCTGCCGCCTTGGACAGCTTACCCAGACTTTAGTACCAGTGTCCTCTGTCCTTAGGAAGAGCCCCATGGAGCCCCTAAACCTCACCTCATTTATTTCACCCTGGCTTCCTGAACATCCCCTGACCTTTCCTCTGTTTCCTTCTTTCAGGCTTCGGCCCGAAGACCTTCCCATGGGAAGGATCATCCCAGGCTTTTCTGGAGGAGAAAGGAAGAAGAAATTTCTTGCTAGTCATTTTTCCTTCCAAGCAAGTCAGAAAAGTGACTCCCATTGCTGGGTGCCTCCTGTGTGTGAGGCACTACTGTAATGAGGTTTTCAGGCACGGCCATCATCCCCAGTTAGGATGTGGAGAGGCGGCTGGGTCCTGCATCACATGGCTAGGATGTACTAGCATTCCAGGGAAGCCACTTTACTCACTGCAAAGTGAGACAGAATGTGCAGGAGAACTCCTGGGAGACAGCTGTCCCCTGGCTGTTGAGGGGGCTTCCTTTTCCTAGGGCAGACAGCAGTGCTAGGCCTTGTGATGTCCTATTGACAACTGGGTCTTCTCACTACACCTTCTTATGCCCCCACTTCCCTGACCACTCAAAGAGTCTTCCATGTTCAGATGTGGTCCAGCAGTCTAGACTTGCACTAACACTTTCTCGAATTCTTGCAGGCTCTACCCACTTCCCCGTTCCAAAGCTATTTCCCATCATTTGGTATTTTTTATGTTTAATAATATTGTTATGGTTTATGTCTAGATGTTCCTCCAAAGCCTCATGCAGTCATGGGGCAGGGACGTCTATAGATTGAGACTTGACTCATGAGTCACTGGGATTATATGTTTTAATACTGATGGGATTATGGTCTGAGTATTTCTGGGATTATGGGTGTAGTCTAAGGCGGCTAGGCTGAGGAGAAGAGCCTGAATGTAATATAAAGAGAGACAGAGAGACAGACTCACGCTGTTGCTCTGCTGCCCTGTTTGCTTGGCTGCCTCTGTCACTATTTTGTTGCTGTTCTGATGCTGTGAACTGGATGCTGTCTGCCCTGTTCCAGTCAGTCTTGGGCCAGCTGAATATGGACTGAAACCTCCAGTAACTGTGAGCTAATAAACCTTTCCTTCCTTCATTTTGAGTGTCAGGTATTTGTGCCAGCAATGAGAGAAAAGTAACTAATACAAATATTATAATATAATTATTTTTATTTCTTATCACATCCTCCTACTTCCATGTACCAAAGTTTATATCAGTTATCCATCCCTACCATAATAGAAACTATAAATTTAATACTGAAAATAGATGTATTATATTGCTGTTCCGTAGATAAGGAGCTCAGTATGAACCTCTCTGGAATAAAGTCAGGGGTTTGGCAGGGCTGGTTCTTTCTGAAGACTCTGGGGGAGAATCCGGGTCCTGGTCGTGTCTGGCTTCCGGAGGCCACCTCCATTTGCAGGCCCATAGTGCTTCCAATGGCTGAGCCCATTTTATACTTCACATTTCTCCTGCTCATTTTTCTGCTAACTGCTTGGCCTTTATGGATTCAAGGTTAGACTGGGCCCATGTGGCTAATCCAGGAACTTCCCCCCCATCACTAGGTCCTTTGAGTCCCACCTACGGTCACTTTTGCCATGTGCATTCGTGGGGGGCCAGGCTGGAGAATTAGGAGTTGCTCCTCCTTAGGGCTTTGTTTTTCTGCTTCCCATGCAAGGGAACAGAAAGATGCATGCACTCTTCGGTCTTCCTTTCCAAGGGGTGCTCATGAAGGTAGTACGGGAGGTTTTTAATGCAGGGGACAGAAATTGCTGCACCCAGCTGGCAGGGTGCACCCTGCAGGACAGATGTCAGAAGAGGAAGAGCTGCTAGAAGAGGGAAACCCTCCTCCTACCTTTATTTGGTGAAAGGGAAGCAAGGAGACCATGTGGGTTGTGTCTCACCTCTTTACTGCACATTTAAGAAATAAAAGTAAAACTAAAGCATCAGCAAAGCATTCTTTATCACTGAAATACAAGTGCTAGTATATAAAATTGAATCACCTCCCATGGGCTTCTCCTTGGAAGATAAAGCTAAGCTTCATTGTCTTTTGATCCTCTGTTCTTTCATGGGAAAATTGGGCCCCGCTGTGGCATTTGGTCTGCTACTGAGCAGGGTCCCCTTGGGGAGCTGAAGCACGTCATCACACACACACCTGGAAGCTGATGCCAGCTCCGCTCTGACAGCTGGTTAGGTAGTCGGGCTCTCACAAGTTAAATCTTGTCTCAGGAAATAATTTACAAAAAGATCTTAAGATAGATGGAGCAAATTAATTTCTTGACAAAGGTTTGGAAGCATGTAAACATTATTTCTCTTTTTAAAATTTAAATTAAATTTAATTTTTTATTTTATTCTTTTTCTTGTTTCAGAACTTTCGTTTGTTTGTTTATTTATTTTTATGGCCGGCTCAGCCTGCGGTGCCAGGGATTGAACCACAGTCCCTGCAGCTGCCTAAGCTTTCCTAAGCAGGCACTTTAGACCACTAAGCTATCCTGCTGGGCCCCTAAACATTATCTCTTAAGTGTGCTAATGTCCTCATGAAAGTAATTTTTAAGGCTCTTTTTTGTCTCTTTAGATTATAATTCTTTGTGTGATTGATTCATGTCTTAATATGTTGAAGATTCTGAAAACTTGTACTAGCCTAAGTTAATTGAAGCCCTGAAACCCAAATGCTAGGTGATTATAGTATGTATCTTGCATAGAGCAGCAATCCTTCACAGACTGGGGAGGAGTGGTTTTGCCCTTTGGAGAATATTTGGCAAAGCTTGAAGACATTTTTTTTTTTTTTAATGGCCAGCTCAGCCTGCCCTGGGGGTGAGGCTGGCACAGCATGTGGTGCCGGGGACCAAACCACCATCCGTGCAGTTGCCTAAGCTTGTCTAAGCAGGTGCTTTAAACCCCTGAGCCATCTCGCTGGCCCTTGAAGACATTTTTGAACACCGCAAGTCACAAGAGAAGTTGCTAACATCTAAGAGCAGAGGCTGCTGAGCACCCTGCTATACATGGCTAGGCTCATGACAGAGAATGACTCAGCTCACGCTTATTAGGGTTGAGGTTGAGAAACCCTAACTCTGAAAGGGTGCGTTTCCTTTTTCATTTATTGATGTCTCTTAATAGTAAGCTTGAATTGGTAACTATTAATATTAACCTAGGATAAGTTGCATGTCTTCTACTTTCTTACTCAACACTGCAGCTGGCTGGCTCAAGCATCTGTCTGCCGTTGCTGGTCCCTCACACACTGGTTAGGGCTTCACCCTTTGCCTTGGAGCAGAGCTCCTAAGCAGAGCATCGGCACAGCACATGGCTGAATTGTAGCCAGATCACCTGGGAGGGAGAGTGGTAGGGACGGGAGAGTTAGACTTCCCCTGCTCTCTGCTTTCTTACCTGTAAAATAGCGGTGACAATGGTGCTCTCCTTAAGATGAATGTCAATATTTAAGAGATACACCCTTAGAATTTTTCGTAAGGAAATTGTGTGTATTCTGGGATTGTTCTTAGCTCTCCAGAAATATGACTTAGTTCCATCTCGAGTCTAAGTACTGATTAAAAAGTGAATAAATGACTGAATAGACATTTCAAGAAAGATATGAACCATACAAATGTTTGAAATTTATATAAAAATGCTCTAGAATACTCAACATCATTGAGTATTAGGTTTGTTTGTTTGTTTATTTATTTATTTATTTATGTGGTACTGGGAATTGAACTCAGGGCCCTGTGCTTGCCAGGCAGCCACTTACTCTACTGAGCTATCCCTCCAGCCCTCATTGAGCATTAGGAAAATATAAATGGAATCTAAACACAGAAAATAACACACGTTGGCAAGTATGTGGAGAAATTGGAACCGTTACAGGTTGTTGGTGGGAATGCAAATTAGCTGTTGTAGAAGTCAACATGAAAGTCCTCAGAAAGTGAAAAATAGAACTACTATATGGCTCATATGCAAAGGAACTGAAGTCACTTAGAGATTCTACGATCTCCCGTATTCATTGTAGCATTAGTTACAACAGGCGAGATGGCCTCGCCTTGAGTGTCTGTTTTCAGAGGAGTGAATAGGCAAAGGAACTGTCACGCATGCGTGTATGCAGTGAGTTGCTCTTCAGCCGGTCCTCAAGAGGGAGCTGAACCAGGACGTTGTGCTGAGTGAAGTCAACCAGGCAAAGAAAGACATTGTCTTGCTTATGTGTGAAGTCTGAGTGGGCTGAACTCAGAAGCAGAGAGCACACCAGCAGGTACTAGGGTCTGGAATGGAGGGATTTGAAAGAGGTGCAATTCAGAGGTACCAAGGGTCAGCCAGACAGGGTGCAGAAGCCTCATAAACTTCTCATAGAGCAAGGTGACTACTGCTAATAATAATCTATGCTCAGGAAATTAGTAAGACATTACTCTTTTTTTGGTATTTTTAGAAGGGTCTACAGAGCTTTGAGGGTCTCACTACTAGATTGGACTGTGCCTGTTTACAGCTTCCCAAGAGCTGGAATTACAGGTGCATGCCACCACAACTAGTGTCAATTGCTGTCTCAGCATGCCCCAGGAGCGAGGCCAGCACCCTCTTAAGTGTTCTTCCACAAAAAAGATTGGTATGTGAGGCAATATGTTTGATTTAAGTATTTTACAATGTATATATCAAAACATTGTTATACACTATACATTTATTCAGCTATTATAAAACTTGGGAAGTGGTCAGATAATTAGATAAATATATACAGAAGTGTCACTAGATGGAGTGAGTTGATTTTTCCTGCAAGCTACTTGTTATATTATACAATTGTATTTGAAAAAATAGGTACTTGAGAAATATATGTCGCCATTTGATTGTCGCTTTATGGTGAGTCGAGCATAGGTCTCTAGGTTTTGTTCTTGTGTCCTTCAGATATCCCAGGGATGAGACCAAAACCCAAACCCAAACTTTACTTATGTGTTGTGTAACTATACATGTAGCTTGAAAGTATTCCTATACAGTATTTTTAGTGTGTCTACATTTTGACTGTGACCTGTCACGGGAGATCAGTGTGGGGTTTTCTACTTGTGGGGCCATATTGCTGCCCGAAAGCTATGTATGTTGGAGTATTTCAGATTTCAGGTTTTTAGATGAGGGATGCTGAACATGTATAACATTCCACGTTGTATTATTTCTTAGTGATGATTATACTCATTGTTTATGAACTGCTTGAGATTAGCAGCTAGTGGAGGGACCAGCTGACACTACAAGAGGCTTTGACTGCTTTCCATTGAGGAGTGGAGCTGAGTGCGCATGGGGTTGAGGACCAGTGACTAGTTCTAAGCTAGCGAGTCCTGTAACTGGAGGTGCCAACCTCCCCAGTGTGGGTGCATGGAGATGGTCTAGAACTGAGGTGCCGATAATGATACTTGGGTAAGAACAAACCTAGCCTGGGCCTGGGTAGTGACCATAGGGCTGGAAAGATGGACCAGTGGAAGGTTTAGGAAGAATTTCTGAATGGGGATAAGGGAAGCCAAATTCAGAGAGTGCCCACGTGACCCTGCTCACTGCTAAATGAGAGGATCCTGGGAAGCTTCCAAGGGGACGATGAGCTCATTTATGGCCAGACCGAGCTTGCGGGTGTTAGGACCATCAGGGGGGAAATGTCAGAACTCTACGCTTAGGTTCAGGAGACAGAGCAGCACAATGGGCTGGGATCCTCGAGCCTCTCCCATCCCAGATGGTGGCTGTGGCTTTGAGGTGGTAAGTTCATCTGGCGAGGGGTGGCAGAGCAGAGGAATGCTGAGACGCCCCTGAAAGAGCAGCCGGGGAGGAAGGTTGAGTGACCAGGGAGCGTGGAGGCCGCCTACGCAAGTGTCTCCAGGAAGGAGCAGTTAGCGGGCCAGAGCCTGCGAGACAGTGATGACAACTGGGCTCTTTTCACTGGATTCGGCAGCAGTAGTGGTCAGAAGTCTGGTGGCTGCTGGGCCAGGAGTCAGTGGGAAGTGAGTGAGAAGGCAGCTCTGTAGCTGCTGCACTGCTGTGGGCCTGCGTAGGGCCTTTGAAGGCACCGGGGGAAGGCGTGGGCTCTGCCATGTAGTATATGGACTGGCAAGCAGGCGGGGGGTGGGGTTCAGCTCCCATATGTCACCTAAGCTGGTGCAGATTTTCAGTGTCCATAGTGTATTCTGCATGCATAGTGACCAAGAGCATCACATAGTGTGTGTGTGTGTGTGTGTGTGTGTGTGTGTGTGTGTGTGTGCGCGCGCGTTTCTAGAGACTGAATCCAGGGCTTGCACAGGAAAGATGTGAAGTGCTTGGCCAATGAACGACATCGCCAGGCCAGTCACCAGTCTCCCTCTAGGGTAGTAGTGCCTCCCAGGGCACATTTGCAAGGCCTAGCCACTTGGGGGCAGAAGGGTGGGTGTTGCTGCCTTCTGGCAGGGAGGAGGGGAGGCCTCAGAGGCGCTTGCCTCACACCCGGAACTCTGTGTAGGCAAATATGAGGGGGTCAAGAGGGCTGGAGTCTGGCCTGCGAGAAGTGCACTGGTGTCCTAGACTTCGGAAATTTTCAACACACACACACACACACACACACACACACGCACGCACGCACGCACGCACGCACGCACGCACGCACACCTTCCTCCGCCACATAGCCAGCTCTTGGTCATCAGATCTAGCCCTTCATTTGCTTAATTTTCTGTAATGTTTTCATCATTTTTCTCCCCGCCGTAAATATGTGATGCTCAGTAATGGGTATCCTCATTTTCTTCTTCCAGGTGCATTGGAAAGTAGCTGAATTTTCATTGAATAGATCAGCAAATTCTGTTTGGGCACCCAGCGGCTGTTGCTTTGGCTGCACTACAGCAGCCCATAATTCATTCCCAGGTTGGGCAGCCTTAATGCATAGCCAGTCAGCACCTAGGCCGCCAACTGGAAAGGGACAGGAAGTATTCCTTGCCTTTGGAAGCAGGCCTTGCTTCTGGCTTTGAGAAGCAAAGAGTACAAATGGTTCTCACCAGATAGGGTTTCAGCAGCTTCCTCAGCATTTTGGGAAGAAACCAAATCATTATCAGGAAGACATCAAAGCCGTGTTCCCAGAGCAGTGGTTGTCTGAAACATTTGGGGTCGACGGAGAGAAGAATTAATTAGCATCTCTCCCTTTGGGTGTCCTTTTTCAGCCTTCTCAGATTGCAGCACGAGAGTCCCCGAGGCTTGCTGCTTGCTCACTTGATAATCTGCATTTCGCTGGGTACAAAGGGCTGCGAGCCACACTTTCTGAGCCCCTCCGAGTGAGGTTGACAGTATCTTGGATCCAGTGAGCAAGAAAATATCCTGTAACATCTCATGAATAGGGGAGCGTTTTCCTGGGTGTTCTTTCTGTATTCAGGAATGTTCTACTCTGTAGTGTTGTGTAAATCCAAACCCCTTGAGAGAATGAAAACAAGCTCGGATGTTAAGTTTTGGCAAAGAACGCGTGCAAAACAGAATGTCTGGGTCAAGAATAGGCAGCGAGCCAGGCCGGGTAGTGAGCACTAGCAGTTCCAGCCCTTGGGTGGCTGAGGCAGGAGGACTGCAGGTGTGAGGACAGCCTGAGCCCCATCGTGTGACCAAAAAGAACAAGACATGCATTCATTTAAAAATTAACTTAAGAATGGTAAGTAGAAATAAGCTGCTGGCCATTTTGAGTATGGAATAGGCCTTTATTGCAGGGTTCCGAACAAGTTACTGTGCTTGTAGATTATTTTAGGTATCTTTCAATTGAATTGTTTTTTTTTTCCCAGTTAAAAGAAGTTCGAGTAAGAATTATTTTCTTGTATGGTATTATTACAAAACAATAGAAGCGCATATCTGTATGTGTGGTTTTACTCAGCGTACGCTGCAGGAATACAGCCGTGTGTGTGGCTTTCACATTTCTATGCAGGTTAACTCAGGGTGTAAAGGGAAATTGGTGGTCTTGGGACCTTTCAGACTAAAGATTGTAGTTAAGGTCCTGGGGATGTTAGGCTGAGTGTACACAATTACAGCTAGGAGTAAAGAAAGCTTCAGAGAGCTACGGCAAGGTCCCTGTAAGCTCCCTGTAAGCGACGGTATGTGGTGTTCTTTTTTTTTTTTTTTTTTTTGTCTTTTGGAGACAGGGTCTCCCTATGCAGTTGAGGCTGGCCTTGAGCTCACTTTTGTAGCCCAGGCTGGTCTCAAACTCGCATCGATCCTCCTGCCTCAGCCTCCCAAGTGCTGGGATTACAGGCGTGCGCCACCACGCCCGGCTATGTGGTGTTCTTGAACACACTAAAGAGAATGGGTTTTATGTACTCATAGCACAAAAATAGGGAACAGTGCTAGGCAAGGCTCTTCCCAGTTAGCTAGATTCACGCTTTTCCCGTGTCTGTACACTTCAAAACATCTTGTGCATGTAAAAACATACATGTACAATCTGTCAATGGAGACATAAAATACATTTTAAAAGAAAGAACCCAGATTTTCTAGCAATTTGTTGTTGTATGTCTTTAGTGAGGACTGCAGTTGTAGCCACCAGGAAATGATAGTAAATGTCTGTCCTGTTTAAGATCTACATTGCATGAAGCTCACAACTATGATAGCATTTGCCTTTTGATAATTAATATTCTTATATGTTTATAAACTTTGGTGAAATCATTTTATGAACTAAAAATCCTTTATAATTATAGTTCCCCGCCGGGCGTGGTGGCTCACACCTGTAATCCCAGCACTCGGGAGGCTGAGGCAGGAGGATTGATGCGAGTTCGAGACCAGCCTGGGCTACAAAAGTGAGCTCAGGACCAGCCTCAACTGCATAACGAGACCCTGTCTCAAAAAGGCAAAAAAAAAAAAATTATAGTTCTCTGAGAAAGCCTTCCTCTTCCCCGCTCCCCCCAGACCACGGGTTGAACTCAGGACCTTGTGCTTGCCAGGCAAGCACTTATGGCACTAAGCTATACCCCCAGCTCTTTTTTTTTTAAGAATTTTTTTAAAATTTTATTTATTTATTTATTTTTTTCCTTGTCTCAGAACCTTTATTTGTTTATTCACTCATTTTTATGGCCAGCTCAGCCCGCCCCGGGGGCAGGGCTGGCACAGCATGTGGTACCAGGGATCGAACTGCAGTCCCTGAAGCCGCCCAAGCTTTCCCAAGTAGGGGCTTTAGACCGCTGAGCCATTCCGGCACCCCCCGCCCCCGGCTTATATAATTAAAAAAAAATTCCTCTCGCTTATTTTATTTTATTTCATTTATTTATTTTACTATTATTGTTACTACTTTTTTTTTTTTTTTTTTTTTCCCAGTACCGGGGATTGAACTCAGGACCCTCCACTTGGCAGGCAAGTGCTTGTTCTACTGAGCCATCTCCCCAGCCCTCATTTAGTTTAATAGTGCTTTTTTCTCTGTCTCTCTCTCTCTCTCTTTCTCCTCCTCCTCCTCCTTCTCTCTCTCTCTCTCTCTCTCTCTCTCTCTCTCTCTCTCTTTTTTAAACAGGATCTCGCTCTGTAGTCCATGCTGGCTTTGAACTTACAGTGTGTGTAGCCTAGGCCTCACCCTAGTAGCAATCCTCTCGCTTCAGCTCCCTGAGTGCTGGTCTTACAGTCATGCATCACAGTGCCTGGCTTAAATAGCTCTTCTTGGCCTCTTGCTTCAGAGCCTGCTAGGAAGTAGAGATTACCCTGTCAGAACTCCAGGGTCTCCTGTCCTGCAAACATGCGCAGGTGTCCAGCTAACACTGCCCTTCTCCCACCCCTGACAGATGGTGCCCTTTGGGCAGAGAGCGATTAGTCAGCAATGGTGGAACTTCCTTCTCAAGGCTCCTCATGTTAAATTTCTTCAGCTTACCCTGAGAGGAGCTGTCACGGAGTTGTTGAGGACAGGATCCATGGCACTGGGGAGGAGAACCCACAGTGCTCAAGTTCAGGTTGAGCAGTTTTCTTCCTTTCAGAATAAGAGACAGGACCATCCTCAGAGAGAACTGCAGCCCTCTCCCTCCCTTTTCAGGTTCCAGCTTCAACAGCAGCTGTCTCAACACACAGCGCAGCTTCCTCAAGCCACAGGCTGTGCAGTGGGGGCGTGACAGAGTGGCTCCCCTTCCTCCCCTGCCCCAGCCACCTGGCCCCTTTGTTCTTTCTCCTCTCCTTGTCTGGGGTGCAGGTGGCAGTGACTCTGTGACATAGGAAGTAGGAAGCCAGGGAATAAATCCCTGTGCAGGTGGCTGGCTATTGTGTGGGAAAGCAAGCCTGGGTCTTCCCGGGCCTGCTTTCATCTCCTGATAGCTTCCAGAGGGCAAAATAATACTTAATTGGGGTTGGGGACTGGCATTCTCAAAGAAGGGGGTGGTCATAAAGTTCTCTAGGGAAATAAGAACAGTAGGCTTAACCCTGGGGGAAACTCACTGGCTGGACTTTAATGTTTTCTGTCCGCATAACTATGAGGTGTTTTGGAGCAGGGCCTCACTTTCTGATGTGGGTATGTGTGGAATGTCAGCAGTCTTGACACCACCAGTTGGATGCAGGGCATTGAAAAATCACAT
>PVJA010055210.1:0-11259 GCA_004027025.1 Myocastor coypus | reverse complement strand
TCACTGTTGTAGCCCAGGCTGGTCTCGAACTCGCACCAATCCTCCTGCCTCAGCCTCCCGAGTGCTGGGATTACAGGCGTGAGCCACCATGCCCGGCTAAAAGTTTGTTTTTAAAACTAATCCTGTACCTTAAGATTGGACTACATGTATATTTTCCCTAGTTGAAAAGCAAAATATGTTAATTTATTCCTTTTTGTAAAGGCTGCCTGAAGTACTGAAGGCTCATGTATGCTATTGTAATGGGATAAATAGGGCACAATTCCTGCTATGCATAAGATGCTATCAATTATATTTGTCAAATGAATAAAAAAATGAGAAACAGTGGCTTTAGAGTATGGTGGCAAATTTGCACACATGCATGTACACCAATACACAGACACTTCCTTGGTCACTGTAGAAGTGAACACGAATTATAAGATATAAATGCTGACTTCTGAGTAGAGGTGAGTCTGTTAGTATTACATAATTATGCTAGCATTTAGAAAACCCCTATGACTTTGTACTGGAGCGACTCTCCCTGTCCTAGTGAATCACAAACCCTGGATCTCTCCAATGCAGATTCTCAAAACTTGGGGGAGCAGAACTTTTGTCTTACATCACCATTGGAGTTTTGCCAGCATTTAGTTCAGAACAGTGTGTATAATACATTCTTGAATATTCATCAATCTATACCACTTAGGGTTTTTAGAAAACCAAAAATAAAATTACAATGCATGAAGCACAGAGCTAGATTGGTGAGACGAGCTTTAGGAGGCTTAGATTCAATAGCCTCCAACATCACAAGCTTCACTGGTGGCCCACTGCAATTGCAGAACATTTGACTGTATATGTACCTGCTTCCTCTTAGTGCAAAGAGAAGTATATTCTTTTCCTTTTTTTTTCTAAGCAACATCAATAGGAAGGTGGGTCATGCCCACACAATGTACTCTGTAGAACGATTGTGAGGACAATATGCAATATGTCAACTTTCAAAGAAAAGAAAGGGGGAAAAAAAGATAACAATGTTGATTTAGAAGGGTTAATGTTTAATTGTTTGATCAATCTTATATACCTATATGTATTAATCTAAACTGATCTGATGATGAAAATATGTAATATAACCCGTGTTAAATTTAAACAATAAAAAAGTGAAAAAAAAAATTTCAGATTATAACACATTACTGCAGTTTGTAGCAACTGCTATTGGACAGAATTTTTTTTCTCAAAGCATACTGAAGCCCTCAAAGTTTGGGAGTTTAGATAAAAAGAATCACATCTGTTATTCTCTGTTGTTATGGGCAGATACAACTACCAAATCAAACAGCAAACCTAATTGGTTTAACTAATACAAGCAAGTGATAAGTGGTTTTGTAATTACATAAATAGTCCAGGCATGGTGGTACATGTCTGTAATCCCAGCACTTTTGAGGCTAAGGCAGGGAAGATTATGGTGAGTTTCAGGCCAGTCTGAGCTAGGCCAGCCTAAACTATATGGTGAGACATTGTCTAAAAAAGTTACATAAATAGATAAGTACAACCTGATAGTAGGTTATATTATAGTGATCTACATTGGGTATTTTTCCATTAATTGTGTTGAATGGTATTAAAATAATAGGTAACATTTATTGGCTCCTTCTTATGTGCCATGCAGCATTCCTTCAAATTCTCTATGGAGTAAATATTCTATTCTCCTTTTTTTCTTTTTGGATAAGGAGACTGAGGGTAAGTCCAAGAGCTAGTAATGAAACAGTGCCAATCTAGAGTAATGTAGGAAAAAGGCAGTATATTTGTGCTGCTATAGTAAATGCCTGAGACTGGGTAACATAAGTTATAGAATTTTATGTTTCATAGTCCTCAGTACTGGAAGTTCAAGAGTAAGGTGCAGCAGGCTCAGTGTCTAAGGGAGGCCAGTCTTTCTGCTTCCAAGTTAATGATTTGTTTCTTAATCCTCCAAAGCAATGAATGCTATATCCTCTCATGGGAAAAGGGCAGGAGAACAACACAGATGAACTATCTTTGAAACATCTTTTATATGGTTATTAACCCATTCATGAAGCTAGAACCCTTACACCTTAATCACTTCCCCAAAGACACCTCTTAATGCCATCACAGTAAGAATTATATTTCAACATGGATTTTGAGGGGGACCTATATTCAAACCACAGCAGCTTTTTCCCCCATAAAAATAAGGGAAAGAGTGAACCATGAAATTACACCTTAAAGAAAATCACCTGCAAGTCTACACATTTCAGAGGAATGAAAAAGACATAAGGTCATAGACCAGTCGAGACACTAGAGTAATGTAGGTGGAAATTATTATTATTTTTTAAAGAATTTTTTATTTTATTTTATTTTTTTCTTGTTTCAGAACCTTTGCTGTTTATTCACTCATTTTTATGGCCGGCTCAGCCCGCCCCGAGGGCAGGGCTGGCACAGCATGTGGTGCCAGGGATCAAACCACGGTCGCTGAAGCTGCCCAAGCTTTCCCAAGCAGGTGCTTTAGACCACTGAACCAACTCGCTGGGCCCCTGTAGGTGGAAATTATGAAATTACAATTGCACTATTTCTATCCTAGGTGTTGGCTCCGATAAGGTACTGGCAAAGAAGAAACTCAATGAAAGAGAAAGAGGGAGGATGGGAGGGAGGGAAAGAGGGGGAGGAAGAGAAGGAGAGGAAAGGGGGAGAGGGCAAGGGTGAGGGAGAGAGAGAGAGAGAGAGAGAGAGAGAGAGAGAGAGAGAGAGAGAGAATCACTTGCTTTTCCACTATCTGTAGACCCCACATTCGCCAAAGGATAAGGAAGACCCAAAAGGAACATGTGCTGCTAAATTCAATAGAGCATGCCAAAGAAAGTATGTCCAGCCCTCTGTATTTTCTGTATTCTTCTACTGCGACTAGCAGGGGAAATTTCTCTCTGGCTTTCTGCTGTTCCTGACAGCTTATAGTATAGAGGCAGGAGTATTTCCATGGGAGATTATATTTTAGGAATAACAGTCTTTATGGCCAGAGACTAAAAACCGGATCCCATACAGATCAAAATGGAATCACTCTTGGCCCAGTCTCTTGTTTTGTTTTTGCTTATATACTTTCCCTGGTTGCCAGGGTGACTGCGATGGAAGGTTGTACTGATATAAGATTTGGTGGGCCTTCATTGAAATGAGGTTATGGGCCTGGGCATGGATATTTATGGCTGCATATGGGCATATCGTTCAACTCTACTTTCTGTAATTAGTCCTGCTTCCTTCCTTATCTCTCTCAGATTTATGAAGTTTTAACAAGGCAGGGGAAGGAGTGAAGCATGGGGCAATTTAGGCAAGGCCAGATAGGGGTGACCCAGCCCAGCTATTCCCCTATCTCTAAAAGATTCTAGGTAGAGGTCAAACTGAGTTGATCCTGCCTCAGTCTGTCCTATTTCTAAGGTGAACCAGATACTAACTAGAGCTTCTTTGATTTAGGATTGAATTAACCAGTGGCGCCTGTCCCGTACAAGAGGCTACCCCCAGTCTCCCTTAACAATTTCTTCTTTAAGGTAAATCAAATAGCCTTAAAGAAATGTGGTGCCACCGTTTTCCTGTTTGCAATTATTGGTACTGGGAAGCTTTCTGGAATCAGTAGGATATGGACTCATTGATAAAGAGAGAAAGAGCTAAAGACAGGAGAAAGTGTGGTGAAATGACACTGAAAGTCCTTGAGAATTTGCTGGTATTAGAAAGGCTTTTAAAAACCAATCACAAATTCGATATAATTAATTTTCTTAAAGAAGCTTGTAGAGTGTTTCCTGAGCAGCTGTAGAGGTCACTTCAAATGAAGTAAATAAACCACAGCTAATGTGCTGACATTTTACAGAGAAAAGACATTTGCTAAAAATGCTCATCCACTTTCCATTATTTACTACAAGTCATTAGAAACAAGGAATGTGCTCATCGATCTGTAGTGGCTCAAATGCTGTTCTCTTTATTCAAACCGATTTAGCCACAGGGAAATTCAAGAGTTTGTCCTGAGACAGCCAGACAGGCAGACAGACAGGCAGAGAGAAGCTCGTTAGGTATGAAGCTATTGTTTTTCAGCCCTCATCCAAAAGGAACAACTGAGTTTCTATAACAGTAAATCAGCTGAGTGACTTTAATGTCTTACAACACCAGCATAATCAATAATTTGGATTAGTCATGCAGAATTTCAGTCCCCACCCCAGACCTATGCAAATGGGAATCTGCATTAAACAAAATGGTCTGGGGATTCATATGCACATTAGTGTTGGAGAAGCACCGATTTGTGTCACCATGAATTGTTACTCAAACATTGGGCAGAAAAGGGAGCTGCTTAAGGAAAGGAGACAGTGCCACTGTATTGGATAAAAGCACCTTTCTAGAAAGATGTATTAACATGAGCAAACTAGCTCCTATCCACTAATCCAAACTTCAAGTAAAAATTTAACGTGCTGCACAGTCATTTGGCCCAACAATCACACACAAAGGCAAGTCCCAATTTGTTAAGTGATGTTCAAAATGCAAACCAAAGGCAAACATTCATCAAAAGGATCAACATTAATCCAATTATTACACAGGAATGTTTTGACAGAATTTTCCTATAGCTGATGTTGCTAGCCACATAGAACTTGCCAAAGTGATACAAAACACTGAGCACTAAGCTGCATTCACTGTTGGAAGTACAGCATTTGGGAAAACCCAGCTAAAGCAGGCACAGAGCTTCAGCAAGCTAAGGAGAACATGCCATCCGGGAAGAATGATGCAAAACATCTGGGTCAATTTTGGCAGCCACTGTGCAAAATCCACTGGGGAGTAAGGCTATATAAGAACATTCACATCCATGGTAGAATTTGAGGAAATTTCCTTTGAGTAGTTTTTGTTTCATACCAAGTGGAGAAATTTTATTTCTCTATCACAATAATTTGATTTAAATGTTCTCTAAGAGGGAAATATGTTTTCACACTTCTCATGTGCCACGAGGGCTTAATTGTTTATTTTGAAGCTTTATCTGGAATTGATATGTAGAGACTTATCCCACGGAATGAAGTTGCACAGGCACTGGCAGAGGTTGGCAGGAATAAAAGGCTAAAAATAGACATGTATCTCTAACTCCTCAAATGACTATATGGGCTTACCAATTAGGAAATACCCACAAGAGACCAGTTTTGCTGCTGCCAAATGCAGCCCAAATTGCTCTATAGTAAATCCATTAGAAGGCAAAGTGTTTAGTTCTTTTAACTTCATTGTTTTTATGAAGGAAAAAAGAAGTGTGCATTTTTAAACCATGGAGACTCTTTTTTTTTTTTCTTTTTTTTCTTTTTTTTTTACTTCCATGAAGCAAATCCATGTTAAGTTCTTTAGAAAACACTGACAACCTTCATGGAAAATTCCTGATTATAGTGACACTTTGCTAGACTTATCACAAGTAACCTTAGAATAATGAGGGTTTAAATAAAGTTGACTATCTGAGTCCATTGTTCTTTTCTTTTTTTCTCAACCTGGTGTTTTGTTGGGTTGGTAAAGATGGAGTTGAGAAAACAAATTTGATTTCATTGCTTCAAAACATGCAATCAGAGACTACCATACAGCAAGTCCTCCAAGCCTACCTGGGCTTGGTAGTGCAAAAGTAGTTGCTTGCCATGCATTGGCCAGTGGAAGGACCTTTTGCAGTTGAAGAAAAAAGAGGTGATAGCAACACCATGTTTGCAAAACTATGGGAGAAAGGCTCACAAATCATTTATAGTTGCGTTCACAGCAAAACCCACATTAGTCTGAGCATTTGGAAGCTGTTAATGTGCGTAATGAGTTAACAATTCACAAGGTGCTATAGGTAGTGTCCAAGATGGTACTCCATCCCCATATTGGGTAAGCCTTTCCCTTGGAGGGCTGACTGAATCTAGTGTTGTTTGTTTCAAATATACAGAGTTAGGCATAAGTGACTGGAAACCTGCATTTCTCACAACATCTTGCATTCATCATTTTCTGCTCTTGGCAAGTCTGTTACAATATGTTAGCATCCTATGGAAAGAGACAGATGTCACAAATAACTGAAGCTTCTGGCTAACAGCTGACTGAGTAAGCTGGGAAGGTGACCTCTTAGTCTCATGAAGATGGGACAGCAGTAGTTGAGAAAGAGCCAGCATTACCCAGCCATTCTGTTCTCTGATTCTCCTCCACAGAAACTGTGAAATAATAAATGCTCATTATTTTAAGATGCTAATTTGGGGGTGATTTGCTACACACCAGTGGATAACAAACATCCAGGAGTTTTGTCTTTTTCTAGATTTATTCTCTCATTTACTCAGCAATGGAAGTTAGTCATCTACTGAACACAGGAAACATTTGAAGTGCTGCTGATTTCTAGGCCTTATATATATATAACACAGGGGGGAAGATTTCTTAATCACCAGTGTATTGATATTAATTAATCATAATATGTTAATAATAGTTAACATGTACTGGCATATTAATATAGACTGGAGGAGTTTATTTGGGGAAATTGGCACATGTGTGTAACCTGGATAACATTCAATCCCATCAACCCCCTCTCCCTTTCCTCCCACTCCTCATTGGTTCCCTTTGTTGGCCATGCAGTAAAAGATTTTCCACTTGGAGGTTTGTGTCTGTGTTAATCCCCTTGATGAAGCTAGAGGCTGGTAGAAATAAATCTACCATCTATAGTTAGTAGTAATAATTTGTTACTTATATATTAGTAAGCCAAAAAATATTTTGAGGCTGCATACTTCTCTACAACATGTGCCTAGTTGTTTTCTTCAGAACTAGAGATGGCTATTCAATCCCCACTCCTCTATTCTGGATATCTATCTAGCCACTAGATTTTTCTAGTTCTCTGAACTCATGTATTTCTGGCTTCTCTGACAGGCCTTCTTTGATCCTGCTGGTAGATCACTGAATTCATTAGAAATTTTTCTGTTAATCCAGTCTCCTCCTAACCATCTTGGAAGTAGAACCCTAACTCTATATCTATATATCCAATAATTTAACACACAACTCAGCTGTTTCAGTCATTTCAGGCTACAACAACAAAATTTCATAGACTAGATAGCTCACAAACAACAGACATTTTTTTTTCACAGTTGTAAATCATGGGAAATCCAACATCAATGTCCCTGGTAAGGACTGTTCCCTGCCTAATAGATGATGTCTTCTCTATGTTCCCTCACAGGAGGGAAAGTAAGGATCTTCCTGGGATTTCTTTTATAAAGGCATAATCTCAAACTTGAGGGTTAGGATTTCAACATCTGAAGTTTGAGGTCCTAAAATTCAGACAATAGCCCTGGCACCTATAAGTGCTCAGTGAAAGGCATTGGTAGCAGGACAAAGGCTCTGAGGGACTTCTCATGGTGTTAGTAAAAAGCTGTACCCTTACTAGCAATCTTTTTGAAATAACAGAGAGCCAGCTGAAAGTAAGGCAGTCAAACACAAAGATTTTCCTAGAAATAACGTCCATTATAACTTGCAACTTGCAACTTAAAACTTTCAACTGTTTTTTTGCTTTTGCATTACTCATTGTGCATAACAACTATGCTTATGCTATTTTTAAAGAAAAGCAGTTATTTCATTTAATGTTGGTTTATCCAGTGACTAATCTAACTAATTGATTATTGGGGTCCTGGGGTTTTTATGGCTGGATAGCCATTATATTAAAAATAATGGTACTAAATAAATGTTTGCTGAATACGAATTGTAATAAATTCTTTTAAAATTATGTTAATAGAAGGGTTGGTCAGATAGCTCAGCAGAGTAAAGCGCCTTCTTAGGTAGAGCACAGCAGCTGGTGTTTGATCTCCAATACGCCATGCCAGCTCTGCACTAAAAGGGTGGTTGAGACTGGGTGTGGTGGCATGTGTCTATAATCCCAGTGCTTGGGAGGCTGAAAACAGAAGAATCATTATGAGTCCGATCTGCATAGTGAGACCCTGTACTCAATACACAAAAATGTTGTAGTAATAAAGCCATATTCTCTAATTATTATAAATAAGTAGCTGATAATATATTGGTTAGGGCAACCTGTAAAATGTTCTCCCCTTTTTAGCCTGTTTCATTTATTTGTGCCATTTGTTATTCTTGGCTAAAGTTAAAGTTCCATTTTAAGGTAAGTTTGGGGAATGCGCAGTTACAAAGTCTATGTTCCAATGCCCAAAGAATTGACGCCACTAAATTATATGGCCTTGTGTAAGGCTTTCTATTTTTGTGCCTTTTTCTCATCTGTAAAACATCAATGTTGGCAAACTCTCTCATTCTGTTTTTCACAGGGCCTGGACTAAAGTGAAGAAGTGAACACTTATCTCATGAGCAAGACTGAAGGAAACACTACAAAATTGGTCAGTAAGACATAGAACAATCTTAATGTAATATTTTTCAGGAATCAAAATCAACGGAAAAATCTATGATGACCAAACTATCAATATTTAAAAGTAGTATAATTATGACTGAGAATTCCCCTTTGCTTCAGGTTCTAGCATGGCTCCATACAGTGCTGTTACTGATCTGAATTTTGCATTTTTTAATAAAAATTTTCTGTTGGGAGTGGTGACACATGTCCATAATCCCAACACTTAGAAATCTGAGGGAGGAGGATCACTGAGAGTTCAAGGCCCGTCTGGGCTTACAAAATGAGTTCAAGACTAGCTGGAACTATAATGTAACTCTGTCTCAAAAAGTATGAAATGTTGCCTATAGATATTTGTCATCTTGATTTTTTTTAGTTCCCTTCAAATTTGCATTGCAGATCATTGTTTCACTTCTTTTACCTGGCTGCCAGTCTTCTGACATGCAGGTCATTGACCATCCCCTGTTGTGAGGTACTGTTGGGACATGATAGTCCTTGCCTTTAAGGATTTCTTGGCTTCAGAGGTAATGACGGAACATATGAAGACATGAATTAAAGACAGCAGAAATAGTGTTTGTGCAGAGCTAACAACAAAGGAGAATGATAGTAGAAAAGACTACATGCATAAAAACCACAGCTGTTTATCACAAGGTGATATATAACATGGCGGTCAGGGGTACAGGTTAGAGCTAAATGTTATGGATTCAACCCTTGACTTTTCCAATTACTGACTTTGTCATCTTGGACATGTCATGCCTTATCTTTTGGTGTTCTACTTTTCTCACATGTAAAAGTCAAGAAAATAATCATACCCACTACATAAAACTCTGAGGATCAAAGGAACCAAGACAGATTGAGGCCTTTGAATAGTTCCTAGGCTGTAATGAAAGCTCAAAACTGTTACCTATATCAAGAAAGCATTCATTTTCAATCAAGGAGTAACTCAACCAGATAAGGCTAAAACAAAGACTCTTCTAAGTAAGTTCCTGGGAGTTTCAATGATTTTTATCTTTCTCTGACTTGTCATTCTGTCCCAGACTATTTTGCTTTAGTTCCAGTTGAGCAGGAAAAGCTGTTTCATCCTTGGCAGGTCTTCCAAATTCAGCAGACTGTGACTGGATCATTTAAAAGTTAATGCACAATTCTTGGCTCATGTACAAATGTACAGATCCTCATCATTATTATCCCCAATCCTTTGATATCAAGAACAAGTGGACACTGTAGTAATATTTCCCTTTAGAATGTACAAAGAGTTTTTTATTCGTATTTGTTCACAAGGAGACCAATATGAACCTAATGAAGTAGGTAAAAATAGCTATCCAGTACCTCCAAAATCCTGTGACTTCAAGCATGAAATGGAACTAGAATGAAAACATCTCCTTTTCATGTTTCTTCTTTGTATCTCTCTATATCTCTCTGTCTCTTCCTCTTCCTCTGCCTCTGCCTCTGTCTCTGTCTCTTTCTGTCTCTCTGCCTGCCTGTCACTATTGTTAGTATAGTATTAAGGATTGAACCCAGACGCTTTGCACTGAACAACAGGCCCATTTTATTACTTTGAGACAAGGTCTTACTAGGTGCTCAAATTGAGCAGCCTAAGCCTGAATGTGATTCTCCTTCTTTGGTCTCTCAGAATGCAGGGATTACAGATGTGCTTCACATCATCTCACTAAGACATTATCTTTTTTTATTAGACTTGTTATCAAATGAAGATACTGGGGTCTTCTTTCCAGATCCTTGATTTCCTGAACAAAGAACTGGAAAAAACATGGAAAAGGCAGGGAGTTAAGTGTGTTTCTTATATACAGCTTATTGTTGGGTTTTGCTTCCTAATCCATGGTCCCAGTCTATTCCTTTTAATTGGTAAATTGAGACATTTTACATTGATCGTTATATGTGAGATATATTGACTTTTTCTTGCCGTTATTTACCTGCTATTGGTTACCACTTTATCTCCTGTGTTTGATTGTCTGCCCTGTTGGGTGGATTCTTTCCATTCTCATTCATGGAGTTCTGGTCATTTTGGTTCCTCTCTAAAATATCTTCTAGTAGTCTGTATAGGCTTGGCTTTACCATCATGAAATTCTTTAGTTATTCTTTGTCGTGGAAGTACTTTACTTCTCAAACTTGACTGTTTTTCAGGGTACAGCAGTCTGGGCTGGAATTTGTTTTCATGGAGGACTTGAAGGACTCTGCTCCATGCTCTTCTTGACTTCATGGTTTGTGAAGAGAAATCTGTCACTCTGGTGGGTTTTCCTTTAAATGTGATCTTTTTCTTTTCTCTAGCAGCTTTTAGTTTGTTATTCTTGTGCTGAATTTCTGGGATCTTGACTATTATATGTCTGGGTGTGTTTTCAATTGGGTTGATGTTATTTGGAGTTCTATATGATTCAGTTACCTGAATGCCAAATTGTTTCCCATATTTGGGAATTTTCTATTACTTTTGCCCATATTCCTTTTGTATCTTTTATATTGACTTCTTTCGCATTGATGCCCATTAGTCTCACATTGTTCATCTTTGAATTGTCTTTTAGATACTGAATTACTTTTTCCTCCATCCTAGTTTGTTTTTAAGAGATCCTCTTACCTTTTCACTAGCTGCAAATGTCTTTCAGATCTGAAACTCTATCTTCACTTTCATTCAGACAGCTTTGCCAGCTTGTGATTGAGATTTTCTGTTCTAAGTATCTCTTTGAGTCTGGTTCATGTTATCTATTTCTTTGCTATATTGCTCATTTAAGGAATCCATTGTTTTTTTAATCTCATGTAATTTTTTAACAATGTCCTCTTCAGAAGTAATTATTAATTCTTTCATTATAGTTATACTTTCTTTTCTTTGCTTGAGAAAATAATTCTCATCTGATTTCCTCTCTACCATTCTGTAGTTGTCTCTTTACTTCAGGTGCTATTAATTCAGAGATTGCTTTTTTTTTTTTTTTTTTTTT
>PVJA010055209.1:0-11259 GCA_004027025.1 Myocastor coypus | reverse complement strand
CTCTGTGTGTCTCTCTCTGTGTCTCTTGTATGTTGTGCAGGGTGCACGGTCTCACTACACAGCTTGGACTCTTAGTGACCCTCCTGCTTTCAGCCTCCCGAGTTCTGGGAATACAGCCATGCACCACCTTGGCCAGACTCAGTCGCCAGCCCAGGGCACCCTGGGGGCAGGGCCAGAGCAGCATGTGGTGCCAAGGATGGGACCCTAGCCCCTGTACTTGCCTCAGCAGGCACTTAGTCTGCTGAGCTATTTCACTGGCCCTTCCCTCTCATTTATTTCAGCAAATTTCTAGTAACGACTTCCAGCACCTCCTAATATCTACTTTTTATGATTTTTCCCTATCTCTGGTATAAATATATATGGAAGATTGGATGAACTAGCAAAATAGAACAAAAAATTTAAAAATAAGTACTTTGGGCTGGGTGTATGGCTCAATAATAGAGCACTTGCCTAGTATGTGTGAGACCCATCTCCAGAATCAGAAACAAAAAATTTCAATCACCTCTCATTCCATAAAAGGACTAAAAATGACTTTTTCATAGATGATCACTAAATAATGGGCTAGGTTATAGGTAAGGCACCAACATTTTATATATAGTCACTTCTATCTCCAGCAGTCTGATTTTAATCTAGACTATTAAATGTGGCTTGGCCAGGATAAGCTTGATATGCCCAAGAATGTCAAGCAGAAGCCTATGAAAAAGAGGTGGTGTGAGGCACCTTAGGTTTGGAGACAAGATGTGCAGGTGGGGCGGGAGGGAACTCAAGCTTGTTTGTCTGTTCATAGACTTCCCTCTCTGGAGACTGCTGCTGTTTACCACAGAAGACCAGAGTTCTATGGGTCAGATCCCTAGCAATGTTGTGTTCAAGTACATCGTGTCTATTCATTGTATATAGAGAGATCTTTTATTTTCAAAGAATAAAATGGTACCTCATGGTGGGAGAAACAGGTTTTTTATTTATATTCCCTGCCTTGTCTGAACAATTATCACATTCCACATTCATCTGAATGATTCTTAGCAATAAAAAGCATTCCTGGTTAGCCCTTACATTTCTTTGAAATCCAGTGGCCAATAACTCCATGTACATTTAATATTCATTCTATGTTTTGCAGAAGCAGAATTTTCTAGCATAGGACAACTGTATGAAAAGATTTTCAAGGGCCAGGGAGATGGCTCAGTAGGATAAGTGCTTGCTGTTAAGTACAAGGTCTTGAGTTCAACCGCTGGTACCAAAAAAAAAAAAAAATTAGATTTTCTCTTTTTTTTTTTTTTGTCTTTTTCAGATAGGGTCTCGCTATGCAGTTCAGGCTGACCTTGAGCTCACTTTTGTAGCCCAGGCGGGTCTCGAACTCGCACCCATCCTCTTGCCTCAGTTTCCCAAGTGCTGGGATTGCAGGAATGTGCCATCACGCCCAGCTCCTAAAAAAAGTTTTCTTTTTTTTTTAATCTATGTTTTGGCCGGCTCGGCTTGCCCTGGGGGTGGAGCTGGCACAGCATGTGGTGCCAGGGATCCAACCTTGCTCACTACAATTGCCTAAGCAGGCACTGCAGACCACTGGGCCATTTCACTAGCCCTAAAAAAAAATGTTCATGTTTCCATTATGTAAGACTTCCCTGTTTACTTAGAAGAGGCTTTGCCTTTGATTCATAAATGTGTTTCTTTCCTAATTTGTACATAAAATTTATTTTCACGGTTAAGGCCAAGTTAAAATGGGAAGGATAGCTCACAGGCATAAGCACCTACTTGGGAACACATTGGCCCGAGTTTGGTCCCCGGCCCCTCATTCCGTGTGCGTCCTCTCCGAGGACCCAGATGTCCGGGCACGCCATCTCAGAGGGCACCGACTGTGCGGCCCCGGGCATGGAGGTGGCACGTCTGTAATCCCAGCAATTGAGAGGTTGAGCTGCAAGGATCTCAGAGACTTGGAGACATGACTGGGGGCTACAAAAGTGAACACAAGGCCAGCCCGAACTGCATGGTGAGACCCTGTCTCAAAAAAAAAAAAAAATTGGGTTTCCCAGGTAATTAAATGTGTTTCTTTGTTTAGACTTTGTACAATTGAAATTTCAACCCAGAGGCCATTCAGTAGTAAGATGGAAGTTTTCTTTTAAAAAAAAAAATGGCTGTAAGCCAGGCGTGGTGGCTCATGCCTGTAATCCCAGCACTCGGGAGGCTGAGGCAGGAGGATCGGTGCGAGTTCGAGACCAGCCTGAGCTCAAGGTCAGCCTCAACTGCATAGCGAGACCCTGTCTCAAAAAGACAAAAACAAAACAAAACAAAAAAACCCAGGGGCCCGGAGGGGTGGCTCAGTGGTCTAAAGCGCCTGCTTGGGAAGGCTTGGGCGGCTTCAGGGACCACAGTTCGATCTCCGGCACCACATGCTGCGCCAACCCTGCAGTCGGGGCGGGCTGAGCCGGCCATGAGAATGAGTGAATAAACAAACAAAAGTTCTGAAACAAGAAAAAAATAAATAAATAAAATAAAAAATTCTTTTAAAAAAATGGCTGTAAGTTAATCTTAATCAATTTTTCTTCCCCATTTGCCCTGATTTTAAGTAACTTTAGGTTTACTGGTTATTATACCTGTGTGCAGCCCTCTTCTGCACTGAGTTCATGACCCTGTTTGTCTTCAGCAACATGTAACCTGGCTAAGAAAATTGAACTGTAAGTGGAAGGGGAGCAACGTGTGGAAATGAACTACTGAACCTTTGCTTGTTCAGTCTTGATTTATAGTGTGAAAAAAGTCCAGCTTTTTAAAAAGCAGATCTGGAAATGCTGTTGAAGATAGGCTTTGGCCTTAACGCCCTCTTCTAAGGCGGTTTTTGCAATGACTTCAGCCCTTTAGAATGCGGCTCTTATGATAGCACTCACACATGCCTTATGTCCCTCGAAGGAACTGTTTTCTGATATTCAATAAACAATACACGCTTTCTCCATCCTCCCATCTCCAGACACTTCTTGGTCAGAACAGTGTTTACCAAAATGGCTTTCAAGAAGGGCTGAGTAGCTGGATTGTTGAAAGGAGGGAGACAATTAGTATGTGTGTATGAGTGTGTGGTTTAAAAAAAATTTATTTTAGGAATGTGCATTAGCGAACTAGACAGCTGCATGGAAGCAGACAGTTGCTCCTTTAATTCTGTAGCATTACCAGAGTGTGTGAAGGTTAATTTGCCAGTTGTTATAAAGTAGTCCCAGCAGTTCTAGTTGTCAGCTTGGACAGCTTAGTTTCCCATGTCTCTCTGGTTTTCTAATTGTCATTTAGGCAACTCTGCCAAGTAGTGAGAAAAGGAGACTAAACAAATTAAAATGAAGTAGTAATTTTGGGCAAATCTTATTAAATCCACCACAAAGTAATCCATTTTATGTTAGTGAGTTTTTGCACAGGATCTGGGGTAGCCACAACTACACCAATACCAGAAATAGTGATACAGTATTAAACTAGTAATCATAACCATTTTTTAGGTCTTAAAAGTCTCAACTATGTGGAGACTGTTTTCAAATAATGACTCTCAAAGGAAAGGAAAGGCACTGATGGGCATGGAATTATTACTTCATGCTAAGTACAAGTTTAAAAGATGCTTAGTACTTCTAAATTCATTGGAAACTTATAACAGTACTGTAAACTAGTTACAATTAGTTGCATTTTAAGAACCAGTTGATAGAGCCTCAGAGAGGTCATCTGTCTGAACATCTTGCTAAGAAGCAAATGAATCAGGATTCAATTGACACCTGTCTGTATATCTTTGATCTTCTAAATGTTTTGCCAACCTAGTTTATGTTCCATTACATAGCACTCATCACTTCATTATTTTAATTTTCTCTTATAAAATTTCCAAAATAAATATGAGATAGAAATCATATATGTCAGATCTTAAGTTTATAAAATAGCTAACATGATGATGGCCATCAACTTAAAGGGTATTCATCCTGGTTGACACTTTTGTTTATAACCTTAAGATTTAATGACTTCTATCTTCACCAAGGGCTTCTTAGGATGTCAAAATTGTCCTCATCCCCCACAACAGTCAGTAACTACAAGAGTAAGAGTAATGGTTTTTATAGGACAAGAATGTATGATTATGAGTTCATACAAATATGTAGATATAATAAAAAACTATAGCAAATGTTTAAACACTTTTAAAAGTTTATTATAGTAAAAAGACACATTGCCATAAATCCTCTTCAAAATACTTCCCCTACACTGAGCACTTTTACCTCACCATTCTTACCACTTTCTGAAGTAGTTCTGGGAGTCCTCCTTCAGCAGTGTCTTTGTGCTGTTTTGGCTGCTTTGATGTCCTAAATGAATTCCAAATAGTTACCTTTGAAGAGATGGAATGGGGCTGGAGTGAAAGGAAACATAAGAACTAGGATGAGTTGTGCCCATGCGCCCACTCCCCACAGTGAATGCAATCTATGTGTTACATTTCATCCTCACTTGGACTTTAGGAAAGATCAACATAACATGGTGACAAATCTGGCGCATAAAGTAGACAAGACTATAACGTATCATTTTTCTGAGCCTACCTTTTCACTGGAATGCATTTAGAAGCAGCATTCACCAGAATTTTGGTCACATCTCATGAATAAATGCACGTGATTTGGCTTTCACTCAAAACTGTTTCCAAAATCGGCAAAAAAAAAAAAAAAAAAAAGAAGAATGATAGGACAAGTGTGTTTGAAGGAAGAAAAAAAAAGCTTTTAGGGGTGGAGGGGGTCAATGGTAATTTGTCTTGTACTGCAATATTTTTTTAAATTAGGGGCAACCCACTACGGTCCCCCTTTTGTTCCCCTCTAGGACAGAAGCTTTCTTTCCCAATAAATTTTCTATTCTAAACCTCGAAAAAATTAAATATTCACCATATGAGTTGAGTGTACCTTGTATGCATAAACACAAAATATTGCTGTATTCTTATAGGTTATGTTATCTAAATAGAATGCAGAAAACCAATAATTATGACAGTTCCTTCCTTTATTGGTTGCAGGACTGAAATTAATTAATATTATTACCTTCAGTTTCCTCATCTATAAAATAACATTTGCACTTACAGGTTTTGATGATAATGAGATAAAGAAAGCCAATTTGTGTTTTTTGTTCATTTGTACTTTTTAGGGAAGGGTCTACAGTGTGGTCAGGGTCGAGCTACTAGACTGGACTCCTAGTGATCTGCCTGTTTACAGCCTCCCAAGAGCTGGGATTAAGGCGCGCGCAACCACGCCTGGTCTCAATTGCTGGCTCAGCACACCTGGCATAGCAGGCCCAGGGCCCATAGCCCCTGTGCCTGCTTGCAGGCACTTTAATCACTGAGCTATTTGGCCGGCCATAGGAAAGCCCAGTTGTTAGCAAAGTAAAAGTCTCAGTACTCAGGAATATGAAGTAAAAGAATCACAAGTTCAAGGACAACCTGGGCTCCATAGCAAGTTCGAGGCCACCTTGGAGTAGAATAGGACTGTCTCAGAGAAAGAAGAAAGAAAGAAAGAAAGAAAGAAAGAAAGAAAGAAAGAAAGAAAGAAAGAAACAAGGAGAGAGAGAGAAAGAAAGGAAAAGAGAAGAGAAGAGAGGAGAATACGAGAAGAGAAGAGAAGAGAAGAGAAGAGAAGAGAAGAGAAGAGAAGAGAAGAGAAGAGAAGAGAAGAGGAGGAGAAGAAAAGAAACTCTGGAGTCAGACTATACCAATGTGAGCCCCAGCTTCAGCATTTAGTATATGTGACTGTTTTGTTAACATCTCTAAGGTCCATTAAAAATTTTAGTTCATGTTTCAGTGTTAGAAATCCAACCCAGGACCTTGGGCATGCTGGGTATATGTTCTACTCTTGAGCTACACCCCCAGCCAAAGAGTAAATTTTTGAACTATAAAGCGGGGCAATAGTGATATCTTCCCTGTTTTGATATTGGAGAGAATTAAATGAATAAAATACATGTAAAATAGAAACATGCAGTAAATATCACTAAGTGTTGTTTTTCACCTATTCTTTTCAAACACACAACCCATTAAATTTCAACCATCATTAAACATTACTATTGGGCTAACATTTAGTAAGGACAATAACAATATATTGAATTTTTAAAAATAACATCTAGAATCCCCAGTACCAAAAACAATAATAACAAAATTAAAAAATAGGTTTAAAAACCTCTGGCAAATACTTTATCTATTAATACTTTGACTATACTAATTTCCATGAAGATAAAAAAGCACATTTTAACACCAAGCTTTTCAAGAATAAAGGGGGATAATAAAATTATTAGAGATATTTTATGATGGTCAAACAACTGTGAACATGCTACCCATCATTATGAAAACATCTACTGTGGAAAGAGCAAAACCAAGGGAGACTTGGATCCTGGTCCTGCCTTTTTCATCATTTCATTATGAAATCTTTAACAAGTCTCTTAAACTCTGCTTCAGTTTTTTTCTCCCCAAATAGAGGAAATTTTCTTGCCTTCTCACCAGGTTGTTGGATCAATCAAATACAGTAAAGAATGACAGAGCACTTCCTAACGCCTGAATGTGAAACAAAAGCGCAGGTCTTTTGTTACTTCAGAATGATTATCATGATTTATTTTTCTGTTAGTCTTACTCTTTTTTGCTATTGAATCACAGCACAGCAACCCAGCCTTTAAAAAGACAGTGGTGAGAGAATGACATTTAATAAGCAAACTTGCCTTTGAGACGTAGGAGCAAAAGCTGCTATTTGGTGGATTTATAGATTTTTGACTAGCTGGAGAGAAAGTTTGTATGAAAGGTACTTATTCCTTGGATGAGGATACAGCTTTAATTGCTCTCAAACCAGCTGTCCAGGATTAGAGGCTGCTATTTTTTCCCCTTTAAACCTATCACCTGCTCCAAATGCACCAGCAAAATGACTAAGACATTGCAAGACTCTGACAAGCATTTCTCTTGCACTTGGCTGAAACCAAAACATCGTATCTGTGAAGGAATCAAACAAGAAATATTTCTGACTCAACTCAAAATGAGGGCATACATTGAGAAGGAGCTTAAGGGGTTTAGGGGAAAGATTATGACATCTATCCTCCTCACTAACCCAGAAGCTGGGGATAAATTCAGCAAGCAAATATTTTCTATAGTAACTATCTTTGTTCAAGAGTAATAGGACAGTGTGGCCCAGTGGACAAAGACTTAAGCAGTCCCATGGCCGAATACCAATTCTACCACTTAATAGGTATGTGATTTGGGGCAAGCTACCCTAAGCTTGATAAAGCCTCAGTTTTCTAGTATGTAAATTAAAGCTAATGTGATCCCCAAAATGATGATTAAGCAATTGTATAATTTATGTAAATAAGTAGCTGCTTCATAAACACATAGCAAGTGTTTATAAAGCCTCAACTAGCTGCTCTTACCTATCATCATGATTATTACTGCTAATATATAAGTAGGAGCCTCTCTGTATAAAATTTGGATTTGTACCTCCTTAATTCTCTCACAAACAAAGATGTCATTACCTACAGCTTTTATCTTCATCACACCTTTAACACACACAACACTTTAAAGTCCTTTGGAGGATGTGTGCTCCATCCCTGAGCCTCACAAATCACCCTTTTAATTTCACTAAATTTTACTTATTTAGGGCCATGAAGTAATTCATGCCTAGGCAGTGCCTGGAGTCATCTAATAAGAGGTTGAATTAGACGACCTCTCGGCTTCCTTCCATCCCTGAGAATCTATGATTCTATGAGTCAGTGTTCGGGGGCAAAAAATAAAGGACTGTTTAGTGATGAGTGACAGTTCTGTCCTAAAAGAACAAAGAACGTACTCACTGTGCCAGAAGCTGTGTTGAAGATCACAGGATCATGAATTATAGCTCTTCTCCCCTCTGGCGGGACAGGAAGGGAATCTCATAGACAAATTATGCTGGGAGAAAGATTATGGATTAAAAGCTCCTATATTGATGCCTTCCAACAGACCAGCACATTAGTCCATCACAAGGGCCAAATGCCACCTCTGTATATTTGAAAAAAGAAAAAGAAAAAAGGGAAACATCCTGAGAAAGGAGCAAGAAAGTGAAATTCTAGCCAAGATAATATTTCTGAATATTTCCCCTTTTCTGGAAATGACTATGACAATGGGCTGAACAGACAGTTAAAGGCCTCATCTGTAGATTCGTGGCTTTTGAGAAAAAAAAATGACGATGGAATTTAAATGCTACCCTGTCTTACTCTATTTACCATCAACTGGGGGTTGCCCAGCAGGAGAAATGAGATCATTTCCTTCTGAGTAGCTAGCTGAGCTTGCCCACATTCATTCTTCTTCCCACATTGTGTTTTAGCAGGCATCAACACGTCAGCAGCTTCTGAAGTGTGCCAGAGCTGGCGAGGCTGGGCACTGTCACTACTGTGCTGAAGAGTTTCCCACCTCTGTGCTGGACTGCAGCCAGCCACAGTATCTATTTGCTTGTCAAAGGCTAGGAGAAGGTCGAGAAAGACACCCTTGTCTACTGCCTGTCGTACTGCTTGGCTAAGTTTCACAGCCATACGGCCCACTAGCCAACCTTTGTGGTGCAATGGAAACACTTCGTTTATCCTCTGCATTCTTTTTTAAAGCCCTTTTGTGTTTCTTACGTGGCTAAGAGCCTCCAGAGGCTGGTGAACTTGAGAAGGGAGGGCGGAAGTTGTTTATTATCCTAACGCAGTCAGAGCTAGGAGTGTAGCACAGTGTAAGAGCACTTGCCTGCCACGTGCAGGAGGTCTTGGGTTTCATCTCCACTAGCACCATGAAAGAAAAGGAAAACGGAAAAGAAAACACAACCATCCTAAAACATGAAGTTGTTCATCATTGTGTTAACTGTGATATCAGATAATGCTACTCTGAAATCTTCAGTTTCTCAGACTTCATAAGCAGTTAATCTTAAAAATGAAATTCATTTTTCTCACCTTGAATATTACCTAAATAAGGTAGGAGTACATTCTCCCTGTGACAATTCATACACTGAATCATCTACAGAGGAAAATGAGTCTCCCATCACTTACACCCCTCATCCTGTTTGTCTCTTAAGAAGAAACTGCTGGTAACCATTATGGATATATTTAACTCACAAGGACTCCACACTCATGAAGGAATCAATTATCTTATAAAAGGCTTTGATAGGGTCCGGGGAGATAGCTCCATGGCATAAGTGCCTGCCTGGCAAGTACAAGGTCATGAATTCAAATCCTCGGTCACCCCCCAAAAAAAAGGTTTTGATGGAGGGAATGTGCCTCCTATTTGTTCTCCTCTGTCCCTTATACCACGTGAGCACAGTTTCTCTTCTTTCAGGATCAACAAGGCACTATCTTGGCAACACAGACCAGGCTATCCCCACACATCAAGCTTTCTCATGTCTTGTTCTTGAATTTACCAGCCTTTGGGACTATGAGAAGTCAATTTATGATTTTCTAAATTAGTTACCTAGTCTGTGATGCTTTGGTATGGCAGCATCAGAGGACTAAGACAGAGAGCAAGTAGACATATGGGTGATGGGGATCCAAGTGACCACAAAAGAGCAAGGGGCAGCACAGAGTGGAGGGACAGTTGGAGTTCCCCCGGTGTCAGACCCTTTAGAATTTCGCACAGTAAGGGTTACCTACTAGACTCCGTTCAGATTGTCACCTTGCCATTTGAGGTCCAGCATCAGCAGCTTGTCTAACCCCCTTCTGGCTAATAAGTTTATTTATTTATTTATCATGTATTTAGTACAGCGTCTACAGGGTCTCACTACACAGATTGGACTCGGAGTGATCCTCCTGCTCTTAGCTTCCCAAGCACTAGGATTACTGGCACGTGCCACCATGCCCAGTCTCGCCATCTCATTACGCCCCGGGGGCAGGGCCAGCACAGCATGTTGGGGATCAAACCCCTATCCCTGTGTCTGCCTATGCAAGCACTTTAATCTGCTGAGCTGTCTGGGCCGGCCCACAGTGACTAATAAGTTTAAATTTTATTTCAGTCCAGACAGTTCTTGCTGGTCACCTATCTCTACTTAGTGGATACACACACACACACACACACATGCACACACACTGGGAATTGAACCGAGAGCCTTCGCACCGAGCTACATCCCAGGCTTTTGTTATTTTGAGATAGTCTTGGTCCACTGGCTGGGTAGGCCACGCTAGCCTTAAACTTGCGATCCTCCTTCCTTAGTCTTCTAGGATCTCCAGATTACAGATGTACACCATCACAGTCAGGCAGTGGATATTTGTAACTGTCAGATTGAGCCCAAGGCCATCATCTTACTGCTCTGCAAATGCACACATACCTTTTAGACCCACAAAGAAACAAAACAAAAGCAAAAGAAGCTTATTCTCAGAAGCTACTCTTGAGCACACAGGATCGTCAGTGAGATTTCTTTTACTTACTCTGACCCATTCTTGGCCAGTCCCCACACCTGGTCAATTTCTCCCTCTAAACCCTCTGTACTTTTGCATCCTCTTGCTCTGGCCCTTATGACCACGGCCGCATCCTCCTCACCAGCCTCCCTGTCCTGCTTCGCACCATTCTCCAGTGCAAGTCCACCTGCTGCCATTGCATGCATCCTCTTCAGACTTGCCTTTCATTAGGCTCAAAAATCTTCAAAGCATCTCTGTTTCTTGTCATATTTAATCTCTCGTGTGTAGTGGAAGAAATTCTCGACTTACACTGTAACTCTCAATAGCAGAATTTAAGACCACTGGGCAGAAACTATGGACAAGTTTATTTCGGCCGATCAAAGGAAAATTTCTCTAAACAAAAGCTGTTTCACAAAGAAGCAGCTTGCCTGAATGCTGAGATTTCTGCCCCTAGGGAAATGTGTACACAGGAGCTGGTTGCTACCTGGCAAGGATGTTGGCAAAAGCAGTCATACTTTTAGGATGTGGTAAACCACTCAAAGCCTTAAAGATGACAAGGATCAATCATTCTGGGTCATTGCCTCCACACCAGTCACTTTCCTTGTTGTTCTCATGTTACCTCATTTATTCTCATATCAACTCTGAGGTAGACATCATATTTTCAGTTGTTTTTCAGTAGTAGTGATAGAACCCAGGGCCTCAATGTAGACCTCATTTTTTTTTTTAAAGAATTTTTTATTTTATTTATTTATTTTTTTCTTGTTTCAGAACCTTTGTTTGTTTATTCACTCATTTTTATGGCCGGCTCAGCCCGCCTTGAGGGCAGGGCTGGCGCAGCATGTGGTGCCGGGGATCGAACTGCGGTCCCTGAAGCCGCCCAAGCGTTTCCAAGCAGGCGCTTTTAGACCACTGAGCCATCCCGCCAGGCCC
>PVJA010055208.1:0-11259 GCA_004027025.1 Myocastor coypus | reverse complement strand
TGGTTATCCTTTCTCTCTCTAATACAGAGATTATTTCTGTTCTGTTCTCCTTTCTACTTTTGTGTAGTTGTTCCCCTACTTGGGATGCTATTGATGTAGGCATGTCTTTGTCAACTTTCGATATTATTTCTACTCTGATGTCCTCTATACGTTTCTCCAGCCGTTTTTCGACTGCATGTATTTCTTTTTTTACTTCAGATGTTATCTCTGATCTCAGTTGCTCTATAAGTTTCTGCACTTGTGTGTCTGCCTCAGATGCTACCAATTCAGAGCTTTCATCTGTATGATTCCTATTTTTTCCATGATAGTGTGTTCTGTATTTGGTTTGGGTGGGCACGGGCCCTGAGATTGCCTCCTACTCCTTGTTGTTATCATTTTGTATGGAAGCGACCTCTGCACTTTCGTGGCGTTATGCTGTGTCTATGGGCATTTGGTCTGGAGACTCCAAGCTGGTTCCTCTACAGAGGTTCCTGACTCTGTGTTGGAGCTCTGGCTGCTAGCTTCTGTGAATCCTGGTGGATGTGGTCTGTAGGTGGAGGTGGAGCTTTGGGACTGAGTAGTCCTGGTAGGCTCGTGGACCATATCGGTTGCCAGACGAGATGTTTGATGGGTTCGGTGCTGGAGCTTGGGCTCGAGGGGTTAAAAAAAGGGGGGGAGTAGGGGAGGGGAGGCAGGCCAAGGATCCTGACCCAGCCGGCTTGCGGGCTCTGCTACCAGCTGGGATTTGGGTCGGGGCTGGAACAGGAAGTTAGTCGCAGGAACGCAGAGGCGGGGAAGAGGGGCGCAGGCAGCTTACCCGCGGTGGGCGCGCAGGCTTTGCTACCATCTGGGATTCGGGTCAGGGCTGGAACCGAGGGCTTAATAAATTATCATGTATCTCTAAGAAAAAGAAAACAGTGTGGAAATTATCCAAAAATTGTTAATAAATTTCCAAAGTAATTTTTTTTTGTTTGTTTGTTTTTGGTCTTTTTTTGAGACAGGGTCTCCCTATGCTGTTCAGGTTGGCCTTGAGCTCACTTTTGAAGCCCAGGATGGTCTCGAACTCACAGCAATCCTCCTGCCTCAGTCTCCCAAGTTCTGGGATTATAGGCGTGCGTCACCACGCCTGGCTCTCCAAAGTAAGTTTTAATTGGCTACTTTTCCAAAGCAAGAGACAGTTTTTATTGTGACACGGAAAATCCATGTGTGTTATCTTTATGAGGCCAGAGGAAAACATGTGTGTGATAATTCTATAGCTAATTTGGACTGGCTAACACAATCACGCATCAGTTGACACCAGAACATGTGCTTTCAAGCCTAGATGGGGCTGTCTGCTACACACATTGGCCACATACTATGGCTTATTTAATCATATGCCTTTGAACTTCTTGTTAAAAGCGAAATCACAAATATACATGTTAGCCAAGTCCTGCAGAGGATCAGTACCCTTGGTATCACCGTCTCCTCCACCCAGCAGAATGTCTCCAGGGGCCATAGCCCACAGGATGCTGTCACCTCCTGTGATGATCTGTCTGGAGCCCTCTTGATGGATTTGCCTGACGCTGTGTATAGTTCACTTTCTGGTAAGCAGAAAGAGCACACTTGACAGCACTGAGGACACACGTTCACTAGAACGTCAGCGTTCGTGATTGTGAAGAGCGCAATTGTCTGTGCTCTACTTTATGCGAGTGGCTGCCCAGTGGGCTTGTTGACACAGGTATCATCAGAGCCTGTGAGTCATGCACTGTGTGACGCACTCGCAGTAGGAATTTACCAGCTCTGTGGTCCTCTTTTGGGATGGCTGTCAGGAGGGGCGGTGCTAACTGAAGCATTCCGTGGCACACCTGTGCATCATCCGAGTGTAGTGTTAGGTGTGAACGGGGATGGCGGAGGATGCTGTGCCATGTAACGATGGTCCCAGCCAATGTTTTGCATTCTCCAATATTGCGGTAGGAGCTCCAACCTCCCTGTGATTTATCTTGATTCGCAAATTGTTGGAAGTGGCCATTATTAATTATTTTGGCCTGCCAACTTAACAGCAGGTTCTCAAGTTCTACACACTAATTTCTCTTGAATTATATATTAGAAAGCCTCACCCCAGGGACATTTGAATAACTCCCTCCCCTAAGTTCTTTAGGAACTTGTTGAGTATTGATTTTCAAAATGGAACATGAAGTCAAGTTCTAATCATTTGAATTATATTTACAATGCATTCATTAAATACTTTAAAGCCACCTTAAGACATTTCTCCTCTGAATTATTAGGCTGGATTATTGCCTCCTTTGTGCTAGAAATAAACAAAAATAATTGGAGCATGAAGCAATGCGTGTCATGAGTGGCTGCTTATTTATATCAGTTTGCACTCCACGGAGGAAGAAAGGGTTGACTTTGGCTCGACGGGAGGACAAGTCAAAGAGCGGCTTATGTACCAGCGGGAAATAGCAGTTTGCGTTTTTGACCAAACCAGCTTGCGCACTAAAGAACAGAAGCCAAGACCCTCTGCGTGCGTCTCCCTCAGGCTGCAGTGTTTCTCACATGTGGCTTCCCTACCACTTTGATTCACACAAACGTCGAGGTCTGCACCCAGTCTCACCGCTTCAGCAGACCTTCCCACAAACTTGCACAAGCAGTTACTGAGACCTCGGTGTTCCGTGGAGATCAACTTTGTCTTTCAGGAGAGATCAGGGTCCCAGACCTTCTCAGGGTTGGTGCACCCACAGACAAACTCGCTTGGGCTCATGCTGAAGCCCACCTCCTTAGGGCTGTGACCCAGAGATTCCAGACCCGAGAATCATTCCAGTCACTCAGCTGTCCAAGTTATGGCCAGTTGGCCACTGCAGACCCAAAGTCCGGCCACTCAAAGCTGTGCATTCTTGGCACTTCCTGTCCTGGGCTCTCTCTGCTGTCCTCACTGAGTTGCTATGCTTCATCTCTGTCGCCAGCCGAGACTTCTTCCACCAGCTCCGCCATTCTTTCTTTCCGTCTGTTGCTCTTTGCTGTCATTAGGCTGGGGTCTCTGTCCTCTACATCCATCGCTTCTTGCCTGTTTGCCTCTCCTTAACAAAGCCCAGTCCTTTGGGTGATTGCTGTCCTGCTTTCACAGCCCATAGCTCTCCTTGTCTTCCTCTCTGCCCACTGAGCTCGTGTAGGAAACCCCGTGCATAACGAGGTCCTAGTCCTCATTACCTCATTTTCTGTTCCCCAGGCAGCTGTTCTTATCCTTCTTGATGTATTTCCCTCTTGCCCAGAGTGTGACCCCTTTTGTTGCCTAGCAAGTTGATTTTGTAGGAATCATCAGAACACCAACATGAATGAAATCATTCACCCAGTTGTTTTATTAGCTTTCTAAATTGAAAACTATAATATTAAATAACACCAACTCAGCTGTTTACTTTGGCCCCATGTAAGCCTATGCTCATGTTCTTTTGATCCCGTCCTGTACAGTTTATGCATGTGTAAGCACCACCACATACTGCTTGTATTCCTTCTCCATGTGCTGTGACTCCGTGTCACAGGCTGCATGCCAGGTGCGCGGACTCTCTTGCAGCTCTCCCACGTGACAGAGGAGGTGATGTCCTAAGGTGTGCACTTAATGTTGCATAGCAGGACTGTCCAGCCGCCTCAGTCTCTCCAAGCCCCTCTTCTGGGTTAGTCTGTCCTTAGCTTTTTTTTTTTCTTGCTCTAACAGCTGCCCTGGTGGCTGTAGAGAGCAGTAGTTAAGGATTTTGCAAAAGCATTTCATGAAGTGTGAAGAGATGCCAGGAGATAATTGTGTGCAATTTAGGTAGGAAGAGATTGTGAAAAAAAGAATAAAAGAGGAGAGCGGAGAGCTTTGGGAAACAATGTGTGACATCATGTCACCGAAAAGAGGTTCGAACCTAGGAAGCATTTCTGAACTCTGAGCGGGTAAGATTGGAGCTCTCCAGCTGGGCTTTGTTCCTTAATATTCTGGGAGGGTTCCAACATTTTTCAAATCAGCCACAAGGCTTGGTTCCTCTGGCCCCGGACGTAAATGGTACTTCACAGACCCCACGCAGTGGAGCATGTTAGAGGAGGAGAAACTCCGTTTTGTGCTGGCAAGACAGGAAGGAAGTGGGGGCAGTACGTCTTGTTTAAAGTGATCTTTGTGACAGGAAATGATGAGGTAGCTGTGGGGATGGCAATGGTATCTGGAGTGAAGGCAGAGCGCTGGGCCAGAGGAGACAAGTGGACAGGTACTGGACGTTTCAGTCCGTATTCCGCTGGCCCAAGGCTCAGCGGAACAGGGCAGAGGGCATCCAGTTCATGGCGGCGGAACAGCAACAATCACAACAGAGGCCACCGACCAACCAGGGGAGCAGAGAGCAACAGCGCTAGTCTGTCTCTGTCTCTCTTTATATTACATTCAGGCTCTCTGCCTCAGCGTATCTGCCTTAGGCTACACCCATAATCCCAGAGGTACTTAAAACACATAGTCCCAGGGATCATGGATCGAGTCTCAAACTCTAGATCAGTACTAAAATACATAATCCCAGTGACTCATGAGTCAAATCTCAATCTATAGAAGGCCCTGCCCCATGACCACATGAGGCTTTGGGGGGACAACTAGACATAAACCATAACAGTTACAAAGCAAATTAGAACGAGAAAGCTTTTCAGTCCATGCATAACCAAGGTCAGGAGCGGTGGTCCCCAGAATGTGGTTCTCTTTCCACTGGGGCAGACACCCTGAGATCCACATTCCAAAGCTCCTGCTAACTCTGCTTCTGATGCAGCTGCCCTACATGTGCTCCTGGTGGAGAGCCCGCTGTCGGGTGAGCACCGAGACACACACAAGAAGCATAATAATAGCTAGGCCTGTCGGGCAGCAGCACTCAAGGAAACATTTTAACCAAAGAGCACAAATGGAAAACAGATAAAGGTGGTGAAATACTTCTATTTGCTGAGGAAGAGGTTTTTTTATTTTTTGACTTTTTAAAAAAGTAGGCTGTGTGCTAGAGGCTTTCACTGTACTTAGGTTCATCTAAGGATTCTGAGATATGGAAGGCAAGCTAGGCTAAGATAACTAACCTGTTTGGTTAGTTATATATACTAAGTGCATTTTCAACTTAATAACATTTCCAAATTACAATAAGTTTATGGGGACATAATCTCATGACAGCTGAGGGAGCATCTGCATTCTCAAGTCTGTTATTTGGAGAAAACGCTAACCCCAGCAAAGTGCAGTCTTTTCTGTTTCCTTACATATTTAATAGTTAGTTTTCTTTGACATTTTAACTTTTTTTTTTTTTTTTTTTTTTTTTTTTTTTTTTTTTTTTTTTTTTTTTTTTTTTTTTTTTTTTTTTTTTTTTTTTTTTTTTTTTTTTTTTTTTTTTTTTTTTTTTTTGTGGAACTGGGGACTGAACTCAGACCCTTGCACTTGCCAGGCAAGTGCTTATTCTATTGAGTTGTCTCCCAGCCCCTTTTTCAACATTTTTAGTGCAACATTTTTCTAAGGCACTGGGAGTACGGAAGCTCTGATTCATGCACAAATGGTCACACTTATATTGTTAAATATATATTTGTATTCATAAGCCTTGGTTATTACCTGTTTTTTCTTTAGCAAAGAAAACTCCAAGCATTGAAGTAATTTCACCTTCAGAGCAGAGGCGTGGAGTTCTCGAGCGCCTCCGTGTTGCAGTTTGTGTCTAGATGCCTCCCTGAAGCCTCACACCGTCACTGGGGTGGCGCCTAGAGTTTGTGATTAACTGGTGACCCAAGGCTGGGACTGTAGGTCGGAGCCTGAAGGCAATAGAAGGAACGGAGAGCGGCTGGCCTCTGCACGGCTGCTGCTGCTGCTCCTCCCTTTTTGCCTTTGTTCTTTGCTGTTTTCTGACGCCATCAGTGGCTCCCCTCAGCCAGGTGCCACCCTTCCCTGGAGCCAGCTGAGCATGGATTGAAACCTCCACGAATTGTGGGCTAAGTAATCCTTCCCTCCTGAATTTTGTCCCAGCAACAAGAGAAATGTAACTGAGACAGTCACTTTGAATGTGAAATGTTTAGATGCCTCTGGGTACCAAGCAAATGTTATTGGCAATCATAAGAAAACACAGAATTAGGAAAACCAAACAAGTTCTTTCCTGGAGAAGTAAATACTTTGATTCTTTTAAAAATATTTATTTGTTTATGTTACAGCCGACTTTGCCTGCCCTGCAGACAGGGCTGGTGCAGCATGTGGTGCAGGGGGTCGAACCGTAGTTCCTGCAGTTGCCTAGGCTTGCCTAAGCAGGCATGTTAGGCCGCTGAGCCATCTTTCTGGCCCCAATGTTTCTTAAGGCTAGTGGATTGTTTATTTCAAGTAATTTTCTGCTTAAAGGACATGAACCTAAACACTTGACCCACATGATTTTGTGAATTACTGTCTGGTGTGACCCGCTTGTTTCCCAAAACTAAACTGGTGAACCTGCTAATACCCTTCAAGTGCCAGCTGATGCCCTGCCCGGTGCTTGGCTGAGCTGGGCTTCCGAGAAGCTCGTACCATCAACACAGCCGATCTAGCACTGCACCCGCAGTACTACATTCTTTCCAATTTTGCGAATCACAAGTACCGATGGACACTATTGCTTCACAAGACTGAGAGACACTAGGGCACCACTCTTCAAGCTCCTTTCCATGATTTCACCTACCTAGTCTAAAAGCCCTCTGGTTCAACCATGAAAATATATGTATAGGTTTTCACGCAGAGAAAAATGTTGTAATCTGGTAGTGATTTTCAAACTGTGCCTCATAGTGCTGTGGTGGCCAGGCGGGTTCTCTCTCTTACCCTAACCTAATGGGGTGGGCAGCTCCAAACCCCCTCACCCCCCAGAGCTCGCACAATTGTCCTTACGTTGTCTGGTTGCTACCTTTCAGCAGCAGATCTGAACCCAGGCGGTTCTGCCTTCAGAGTTCGGGAGATACGACCACCTTTTGCTGGAGTTCCCACATCTGGGACCTGACTTTGGCTTTCAGCAGCGTCATGAAGTAGGGCACTGTGGCATCTTTTTTTAAAACTATAATTTTACTGGCCTTAGAAAGAGAGTTCTCAGCCTTCCTCCCCTTCTCCCGCTTTTCAGGAAAAGTCTTTGGGAACTTGATTTTGTACACACACTGTCACCTCCGTGCATAGCCTGAGACTTAAGAGTTTCACGTATTTCTCCTTTAAAAGGTAAAAGGCTCAGGATGGACAGCTGAAGGTGTCACACCCTACGTTTTCTCTGTGACTCTGGTGGTCTTGAGAGCTCTCGTGAAGTGGGGAAGCCTCTCCTCATCGGAGCCCTCTGCTCCCTGCAGTCGGCGCTGAGGGCGACCCATCTTCTCCACAGAAGCTCCCACAGCCTGGCTCTGAACAAAAGGAATTTCAATGTCCTTTCCACAACGTGGCATTCTACTAATTTTTTGGTCTTTCAAAAATCGGTTTTGTGCACCGTCATTCACTAAACAGCATGCTGCTATGGCTCATAATCCAATAGGTGCAAAAGGAGGCGAGGAGTCTTCCTCATTCCTGTCCCTGGCTGCTGCTGTCTCTGCCTAGAGACCTCCAGTGAATGGATCCAGTGAGTGAAGCTCACAGCGTGCCTGCGACCGCGCGCCAGCCCATGTGCTCACTCTCCCTGTGGCTGCAGTGTTCTTATGACCACATCAGGCTTTGCTCCCCTTGTCTGTGCCACGGTTACTTCTGCTCATTCCACAGAACAAGTGAGTGCACTGCACAGGGCCAGAGCTGAATACCGCAGTAATAAACGTTTTGGGCTTGAAGGTGTCAGGCAAATTGTTTAAGAATAACTCATTCAGACGAAGTTGAAACGAGGTACATGCTTAGTAAATATTTTAAATTTCATATATTACTTTTTATTCTTTGCTGGGACAAATACCCGACAATCAAAATGAAGGAAGGAAAGGTTTATTTAGCTCACAGTTACTGGAGGTTTCAGGCCATATTTGGCTGGCCCAAGGCTGAGTGGAACAAGACAGACAGCATCCAGTTCGCAGCGGTGGAACAGCAACAATCCGGACAGAGGCAACTGATCAAACAGGGGAGCAGAGAGCAACAGCATAGGTCTGTCTCTCTGTCTCTCTTTATATTACATTCAGGCTCTCTGCCTTAGCCTATCTGCCTCAGGGCACAACTATAATCCAAGCCATACTCAGACCGATAACCCCATCATTACTAAAACACATAATCCCAGTGGATCATGAGTCGAGTCTCAAGCTCTAGAAGTCCTCGCCCCATAATGGCATGAGGATTTGGGGGGACAACTAGATGCAAACCACAACATATGGAAAACATTCTTCTTTTGTGCTCCGCCCCGACTCTTCCTCTCCTCTCCTAACGTACCATCAGCCAGAGCAGGAGCTGAATGGACATCCAGGCGGAAGGACTGCTTTTCTCTCATGGCTTGCTGCTTGCCTGCAGCTTCCCCACGTCAGCTGTCCAGTAAAGAGACTTTTATTGCCATCCTTATAGAAGGATATTTGCTGCTTAGCAGCCACACAACATCCTGGGCAGCAGGCAACGGGACTTTTTCTATGGAAAGGTCTAAGTAAGTCCATGTCCTCACATATTATCATGTGAGCCGGACAGTTTACCTGTTGGAATGCCAGGTAACCTACTGAACAGCTCTGGAGCAGAGAGTGACATAAAATCCCAGGGATGTTCCAAATACCCAAATCATGGTAGCATTCTCTGTACAAAGCAATTAACTTTTCTAAAAATTTATTAGTGATACATGTTTGTAGCAGAACTAGGGGCACTTTGAAATTGAGGTATGATTATAATAAAATGTCATACAATGTAGACTTTTAACAAGTGTGACTGAATACCGTCTGCTACTCATAGAACTGCAGTCATGAACGCAGTCTAATTTCGGAACACTTTGTCACCCCACCCCCAGTGATCTTTGAGTCCACCACACAGTCACTACTGTGGCCCTCAGTCACCCAGCCACCACCTGCTGTTCACTAATTCGCTTTCTGCTCCCATGCATCCACTCGCTCTACATATTTCACCTAAGTGGAATCTTGTACTATGGGACCATTGTGCCTGGCTTCTTTTATTTAGTGTAAATGTTCCTAAGGCTCAGTTCACATCATAGCAGACAGCACTTCATTAGTTTATCTAGTCACCAACTGAGGGCTAGGGTATCTACTTTTAAACAAAATTTTGCATGTATGTATGCACGCATGCATGTATGGATTTCGCATAGGGTTTCACTACGAAGCTCAGACTCAAAGTGACCCTCCCATCTCAGTCTCTCCAGCGCTGGGGCTATAGGCATACACCACCATACCTGCACTCAGTGCCTGGCCCAGTGCACCCAGGGAAGGACTGGCACAGCATGCAGTACTGGGAATCAAACCCACGTCCTTGTGTTTGCCAGGCAGGCGCTTGGACCTCTGAGCTATCTCTCTAGGTTTCTACTTCTTGATTACTGCAAATAATGCCCTCACAACCATTTGTGAGCAAGCTTTGCATGGATATACGCTTTCATTTCTTTTTTATAGATTCTTGGAATGGAATTATTTGGTGCTATGATGAGTCTGTGCTTAACTTTTTGAAGAACTGCCAAACTTTCCTATAGTCACAGTCTATTTTAAATTCCTACCACTGGCATATGAATGTTCCTCCTATGTGCCTTTGGGTATTCATGTATTTTCTCTGCGAATATTTACCCAAGTCTTTTGCTTTCTTCTAAAAACCGAGTTGTCTTTTGTTAAATTAAGAGAGTACTTTATGTACTGCACATATAACGGCGTCCTAGCTGCATAATTTGCAAGTACTTTCATCCATTGTAGGGTTGCATTTTCTCATTTTAATGATGTTTCCTGATATATGACCCTCAGTATTTAGGAGGCAAAATTGACCTGTTTTCTCTTTTATTGCTTGTGCCTTGCTGTAACATTTATAAAACTGTTGTCCAATCTGTGGTAATGGAGATTGATGGCTTTCTTTTCTTCTAAGAGTTTTATAGTATTAGGTCTGTACTTTAATTTGAGACACATTTTGTTCTTTGATACTTTAACTTGGGCGTGAGGTAGGGGCTCGGAGGTATTCGGTTGCATGCAAGCGCCATGGTAGCAGCGCTGTTCTTGCCTCCACTGAATTGCTCTGACAACTCCACGACAATTAACTGAACAATGCTGAGTCTCATTTCAACTCTCAAATATTTTCTTCCGTTTATCTCTTTGTCTACCAGCAGCACATTATCTAGAGCTATTTGTTATATCTTTTATAGTGACTTTTGAAATGGGAAAGTATATATATAAATTCAAGATTTTATCTTCCAGTACAGCTTAAAGCACATCCTTTAAGCTATTGCAATTGTTTCTTTTTTCCGATCATTTATTCAGGCATAGGCATAGTTTTGATATATTTGTAAATTTTCATAAATTATGCTTTTATTACTTTAGCCAAAAGCAAAAGTATTTTAGTCACAGAATGTATTTTGTGCTATTTAAAATTCATGCATATTTGCTTTCCTACCTTATCTATCTTGACAGATGCTTCATGTGTACTTGTGAAGAATGTTTATTATACCCTGAGTGTTCTATAGGACTCTGTTTGAGTTAGTCGGTTCATAATGTTCAAACTTGGCTTTCTGTTCATTGATATTCTACTCTATTCTATTCTAATAGTTTTATCTGGTATTAAAAGAGAATATACGAAAGTCCCCAGCTGTTACACAATTTTAGTATGGCACAATGAATGAGCCCAAAAATATCTCAACCATTTACAAATGAATCTTATTGTGCATACTTGAAGTATACAACGTGAATTCTATAGAATAACAGTGGAAGAAGCGTCAGTGCGATGCAGCAAACGAGCACGTCGTCCTACCATGTAGTCACCCGTGTTTCTGTATGTAGCATACAAAGGTCTATACCTTGAAAGATCGTGATAAAAATCTGCATATTTAGAACTAAAAACTATTGATTGAATAAACCCGTAGACACAAACAAGTGCGAAGACAGCCCAAGCGAAGAATCGGAAGAATGAACGCTGGTAAAATGTCCATACGATCTAAAGCAGCACACAAATTCAGCGCAATCCATATCAAGCTCCCTGCGGCACCCCCCACAGCACCATAAATAGCTCAGGAAGTTCAAAAGAGAAAAAAAGGTAATCTGAGCCAGTAATCTGAAGGTAACCTCGTGGAGTACAGCAACCACTGTTGAATTCCTATCGCTGTGTTTAGTGAAATCTTACATCATTTCTAATGCTCTTGTTTATCCTTCCTATCACTATGCTGTAGTCTTAAAAGAAAAATCAGAAAAAAAAAAAAA